>WBNH01001264.1:0-12731 GCA_013401255.1 Urocolius indicus
CACACACAGATGCCCACACACACGGATGCTCATGCATACAGATGTCCCCACACACACAGAGATGCCCACACATGTAGATGCCCACACACGCACATAGATGGATGCCCACGCACACACAGGTGTCCCCACACACACACACACACACAGACACACACACACACACACACAGAGATGCTGGGGAGGACTCGCTGTGCCCGGATCCCACCCGGCCCAGGGGCTGCTTTCCCGGGCTGGGGGCTGAGGGCTGAGGGCTGTGAGCGCTGTGCCCGAGGCAGCTCCGCGCCGGACACTCGCCCGTAGCTGTCGCTGTGGGACCAGCGAAGGGATCCTCAAGCGCAGAATCACTCAGGGCACTGCCCGGGGAGGGCGATCGTGGCTGCAGAGCCGTGCGGGGCCACACGCGTGGGCAGCAGCACCCACGCTCCGCACCTCACGGTTCGTGGGGGAGAACAGTGGCTGCCCGGCTTTGATGTACGTGGAGGCAAATCCCTGCCGGGACCTGGCGCAGTGTGTGCGTGGGCATCCGTGTGCGTGGGCATGTATGTGTGTGTGTGTGCGTGGGCATCCATCTAAGTGCGTGCGTGGGTATCTACATGCGTGGACATCTGTGTGAGTGGGATCTGTGAGTGTGTATGTGTGGGGGCATACGTGTGTGTGCGTGGGCATCCATCTAAGCGCGGGCGTGGGCATCTACATGCGTGGCCATCTGTGTGAGGGGCATCTGTGAGTGTGTATGTGTGGGGGCATACGTGTGTGTGCGTGGGCATCCATCTATGCGCGGGTGTGGGCATCTACATGCGTGGGATCCGTGTGGGTGTGTGGGCATCTCTGGGGAGGGGCATATGTGTGGGTGTAATGTGTGGGTGTATGGGCATCTCTGTGTGTGGGGGGACATCTGTATGCATAAGCATCTGTGTGCGTGGGCATCTGTGTGCGTGGGCATCTCTGGGGGGGGCATCTGTGTGTGGGGGCATCTGTATGCGTGGGCATCTGTGTGTATGTGGGGGCATTTGTGTGTGTATGTGGGGGCATTTGTGTGTGTATGTGGGGGCATCTGTGTGTGTAGGGGGGCATCTGTGTGAGTGGGCATGTGTGTGTGTGCATGTCTGTGGGGGGGACATCTGTGTATGTGTGTGGCCATCTATGTGTGTGGGGGGCATCTGTGTGTATGTGAGCATCTGTATGTGAATGGGCATCTGTGTGTGCGTGGGCATCCAGGGGGGTATCTGTGAGTGTATGTGGGCATCGGGCAGGAGGGGGACATGTGAGGAGGGAGGGCATCCATGTGCATGGGCATCTCTGTGTGTGGGCATCCCTGTGTGTGCATAGACATCTGTGTGGGCACCCACGTGTGTGGGCATCCGTGTGTGTGTGGGCATTCATGTGTCTGAGTGGGCACCCGTGTGCATGGGTGGCTCTATGCATGGAGCACCCACATGTGTGGGGCATTCTTGTGTGAGTGGGCACCTCTGTGCGTGGGCATCGTGGGTGCTCCCGTGTGTGGGCAGCTGTGTGCGTGGGTGTGTGTGCCATGGGCACGGGCACCCCTGTGCACGGTGGGTGTCTGTCAGCACTGTGGGTGCTCCTGTGGGTGGGTGTCTGTGCCCAGGCAGCCACATCCATGTGCCCATGTGCACGGGCACCTCTGTGCCTCTGTGGGTTCTGTCAGGGTGGGTGCCTGTGTCTGTGGGTGCTGCCGTGTGTGGGTTTGAGTGTGGGTGGGTGCCCATGTGCGTGGGCAGCCGTGTGCATCTGTGCCCTTGTGCACCAGCACCCATCTGCGTGGTGGGTGGCTCTCGGTGGGGATGCCCGTGGGTGCCCCTTTGGCTGGGTGACCCTGTGCCCGTTGTCTCGGGTGGGTTGGGGGTGGGAGGTGTGTGCCCAGCGCTGGGCAGATTTGGGGCACTGACACGAGGGAGTGAGGGCACAGGGGACGGTCTCTGCCCTCTTCACCTCCTCTGGCTCCCCAGGGAATAACTGATGCCCCTTTCCCTGTGTGCTGGGGGGGTCCCGGGGGCAGGGGCCACCCACCGTGGGAGGGTCGGGTCGGGTCCCGTGGGAGGCGGTGCCGGTGAGGGGAGGCTGAACACCAACTCCCGGCTATTTTTGGGTGTGTGCTGACGCCTTGGGGCCGGGAAGAGGGTGAAAAGTGTCGCTGGGTCCCTCCCAGACCTGGTCACTCTCTGATGTCCCCAGGACGAGGGGACGTGCTGTGGTCAGGGGGCTCCTATGACCTCCCCCCCGGGACCCTCCACTGCCCGGGGACAGGAGGAGACACATCCCGGGGGAGCTGGTGGGGAGGGGACAGTGAATCCCACGGCCACAGGTGACACTCGGTGGCCTCAGCCCCACTGCCACCAGTGCCCAAAGGGGAGGTGTGGTGGGGACACGCTGCTGGTCCATGGCCCCGGCCCTTCCTTGTCCCTGTGACCCCCCTGACACACGGAGCATCACTGAGGGCATGTGTGTGCCCCTCACACACACACACACACACACGGAGCAGGGCTGGGGTCACACACGTCCCCACACCCCCCAGTGCTCGCTGCTCGCCGTGCCTCAGTTTCCCTGTCCCCAGGACACCTCACCCTGCAGGACACTGTCCCCATGGCTGTCCCCATGTCCTGCCCGTGCCCCCCCCCACCACGGGCAGCATCTCCCCACAACTCCCGACCCCCTCCTGGGGAGTGAGATGGGGAGGGAAGGGAAGGGTCCCCCCCTCACACTTCCCATGCCTCAGTTTCCCCACATCCCACACCCCGTGGCCACCTCTCACTGCCGGGGCTGAGACCCTACACAACTCACTCCACAACAGCCCCAACTTGTTCTTCCCATCTTTAACCCGACCCGGTTTAAGGCGGGGGGTGGGTGGGCAGGGAGAGGGCTCCGTGCAGGGGCTCGGTGGCCAGTGGCGGGGGCCATTCGGTAGCCCAAAGCTGAGGTGGCCTCTGGCAGCGCTACCGAGGGAGGTATTTCTGGAGCGCTTGTGCTCTTTTCCAATCATGTGATACGGACATTATTTAAAGGCGGTTTGCGGAGCCGTCAGGCAGCTGCGAGCTCCGGCCGTTGAGGTGCCAACACTCCCCAAACCCGGACAGATTTCCCTCCCCTCTCCTTTTCCCCCACCCCGTGCCGCCCCCTCCCCGCAGCCCCTCGCCATGGTCGACGCCTTCGTGGGCACCTGGAAGCTGGTGGATACGGCCAATTTCGATGAGTACATGAAGGCTCTGGGTGAGTTGGGGAGGGGTCTGCGGGGGGAGGCTNAGCTTTGGGAGGGTAGGGGTTTGGGCTGGGTGAAGGGGGTCTCCTCTATCCCCTACCTGCTGCCATCTCCCCATGGGAGAGGATGCGACCCCCTCACCCCAGACACCTCCAGCCTTCACCCCCTCCAAGCCCCCCAGCAGCGAGCCCCAGCTCAGAGGGGTCCGTGGGGGGGTGATACTGGTGACACCCCCATTCCCCCCCATTCCCCCCATGCCTCCCAGCTGCTGCAGCCTCTGTCCCGTTCCCAAGCCCCCTCCCGTTCCCAAGCCCCCTCCCCACATCTCTGCCCGGCCACTACAGCTGGGCAGCAAATGTGGGGTTCAGCCACCATGGCGGGGACTCAGAGCTGGGGGGTGACGCGGGCAGGGACTGGGAGGGGGGGAGAGGGGGCTGACAACCTCATCCTACCCCCTTCCTCAACCCTTTTTACCCTCTCTCCCTCCCCCCTTTCCCCAGGCGTGGGCTTTGCCACGCGGCAGATGGCCGGGCTCACCAAGCCCACCACCATCATCGAGCTGGACGGGGACAAGGTGACGGTGAAAACGCAAAGCACCTTCAAAAACACGGAGATCAGCTTCAAACTCAACGAGGAGTTTGACGAGACCACGGCAGACGACAGGCACGTCAAGGTGAGACCCCCCCCCGCCTCCCCGCCTCCCCTTTCCCCTCCCCTCCTCCCCCCAAAACGACTCCCTGCAGCTCCATCCTCTCAGCCTCTGGGAGGGTGTAAACGGCTTTGCCTGCAGGGGTTGGGGCTCATGCTGGGTCTCATCCTGCAGACCCCCATCCCCTGAGCCCCGTTTTGCTGTGGGGTTCCTCCTCCTCCCCCCTTTCCCCAGGAGCTGCCGCGGAGGTTGTGCAAGAGCTGGGCAACTGCTGGCCCGGGGGCTTGCACAAGAGGAGGGGAGGGGATGTGGTGGGGTGGCTGTGTGGGGGTTGTCCCTGCTCTGGGGATGGCGGTGGGGGAGGGAAAGGGCACAAAACCTCTTTGTTGAGCCCCCCTCTTTGCTCACTCCACGAAGCAGGCAGGATGGGGGTGGGGGTGGGGGTAATCCTGCCCAGCCAATGTCTCCCCAGGGGCTGATGGGCAACACCTCCCAGGTTGGGCTGTTCCTCCTGATAAGAGGAAGAAAAAGCACACCTGGAGAGTGGGCAGAGCTTCCTTCGTGGCCTCTCCCACCTTACAGCCACATTTTTCCCTGCCAGGGCTGATCCAGCTCCTGCTTGTCCCAGCTCCCCAGGTCCCATGCACCATTAAATATGCTGTGGCTGGAGCAGCTGACAGCCCTGTGCCCCTCACCCAGCCTGGGAGGCACCTCAAGGGGCACTTTGGGGGCTCCTTGGACACAATCCCCCCACCCCCTTCCCAGCCCCAAAGAAGCAAGTGCAGGGGCTGAGCGAGGATGTGTGAGTGAGAGGGTAGGGCCAGGCACACAGGTCCCACTGCAGCTCATGGAAACTCTTCTCAGTGGAGATGTGAAATGGGCTGTGGGCAAGAGCTCACAGGGATGTGCTCTTGGGCCACATCTGAGCTCTGGGGAGCCCCAAGCCATGGGGGGCACCACCTGAGGGGCAGCACCCAGCTCTAGTGGGGGGCAAAGGGACTGGTTGGGGCTCCAGTGGCCATCACAGCAACCTCGGCACTGGCTGGGCTTTCAGGGCTGAGTTGGCAGCAGCAGCTGTGCAAAGAGCAGCCCCAGGGAGCAGAGCAGCGTGTGCTGGATTTACCCCTCTGAAAATCCTTGTCAGCCCCTCCAGTGTGAGAGGGTCAAAGCACCAAGACCTGGCCTGACTGCTGCCCCACCACCCCCATCCCCTCTGGCACCAGGGCCAGCAAGCTTGGGAGCAGCCCTGGAGCTGGATGCAGCCCTGGGCAGGGCTCCCTGTGCTGGCCTGGCAGGGCTGGGTCACCCTGACCAGGGCTACCAGGAGGGCAGCTGAGGCCATGCCCCAGCCCCTGGCCAGAGCAGAACTGGGCTGAGGGGATGGGTGCTGCTGGATGGGCATCCCAAGAGTGGCACCTGCAGCTCATGCCAGGGCTCTGGTGGGAGCACATGGACACCCTGCACCAGCAACTCCAAGGGCCAAAGCTCTCCCCCACCTCCCCGAGCTGAGAAAGCCCCCAGGGAGGAGGAGGAGGGGGGTAAGAGCAGAGTCTTGCTGTGTCCCCACAGTCTCTGGTGAAGCTGGATGGAGGGAAGCTCATCCACGTGCAGAAGTGGGATGGGAAGGAGACGTCGCTGGTCAGGGAGCTGAAGGATGGGAAACTAGTTCTGGTAAGGAGCTAGAAATGGGGTTAAATTTGGGGAAGGGAGGGGGAGGGTTTATCCTGGGTCAGGGGCAGCTGAGAGCTGCCCTGGCTCAGCACCACTGACCTCCCCACTGCTATTTCTGCCACCAGACTCTCACCATGGGCAACGTGGTCTCCACCCGCACCTACGAGAAGGCGACATAGACACTGTGCCCAGCTCCTCTGCCCCTGCCCTGGTGCCACATCACCCCCCTCCCACCACCTCCATCCCCCCTCAATGCCAGCATGAGGGCTCAGAGCCCACTGGGGTCACCTGAGGCCCCTGTCCCCATGGGCTGGTGGGGCTGCTGGGGTCTGGGCTGGGGGCTTTGGGCTGCTTTGGGGGGTGGGGTGGGGTGGTTTTTATAACTCCTAATGGGAAAACACACGTGGAAAAAGAATAAAGGTCTTGTTGTTACAGCTCTGGGGATGCTTTCTTGTGCTCACCTGTAGCTTTGAGCCACGGGGATCTCAGCCAGGCTGTGGGGAGGAGCTGAGGGTAAATCCATCCCTGGCAGTGAGGGGGTGAGGTGACCAGTGATCCCAGGAGCAGAGGGCTCTGAGCTGTGGGAGTAAGAGAGGTTGTTATGGGGTGAAATGTGCTTTTGCAAGGGGAATATTAGTTTCTTCCCCCTGCAGCTCTGCCAGAAATGCTCCATCCCAGCCCCTTCCCCAGCACCCTTGTGCTCCAGCCCCTTCCCCAGCTCGGTGCCCGGCTCTGGCCACGCTGCACCCCCTCAGTGTCCCTGTGGCAGTGAGTGAGGGGCCCAGCACTGACACAGCTCTGGAGCTGCAGCCACTGAGCCAGGGCTCAAGGTCAGAAGGGTGGTGGTGTGTCTAGGTTTAGGAAGGGAACCAGCCTGACAGGGTGGATTCAGCCAGAGGTCACTGGGAGAGAGCCCTGGGAAGGGCACAGCACAGGGAGAAGGGACAGGCTGCAGCCAGTGACTCTGAGCCTCCTCCTGCCACGCTGCCAGGCAATACCCAGCCCTGCTCTCACTTCCCCACAGAGCCAGAGGCCCCAGGAGTGCCTCAGCTCCCCTCACTCAGCACATCTGCCCCAGGAGGCTCCTGCTGTGGTCAGTGTGGCTGGAGCAGGCTCAGCCTGGCCCTCTGCCCTCCCTTCCCCCTGACCTTCAGCTCCAGTTACAAGATTTATGCTCCAGTTGCTCCTTACCAGAAGGCACCAGGGGTCACCTCATCACACACCCCCTTCCCACCCCTCTGAAAGGAGCCAAGACTTTCAAACCTCCTTTAAGCCAAGTACTCAGCCCCTGCCCCCCAGCCCCACACTGCCACTGCCCCAGAGGTGTGGGTTGTACAGAAGTGAAGGCTCAGTACAAAGTACAACTGGAGACTGCACAGATTTATTTTCCATCACTTACCAAGGCAGCAAACACACCCCAGTTCATGTTTACTTACAATATCTCCATTCCCCCCATGTGCTTCTTACCCTTCCACTCCCTGTGTTTGCAGACCAAAGGAGAGGGGGAAGGTTGGCAGAACAGAGCCCAGCAGCTCTGTAGCTGAAGGATGGAGCCCTGGGATGAAGCCCAGTAACAACCCCCCTGTCCTTGAGCTTGGCACAGGGATGGGCTGGGAGAGAGTGGCTGCCTGGTTCCACCTTGTTGCAGGCAAGTGCCTGGGGGCTGAGGGCACACAGACACTGCTGATGGCCCCAGGAGCCTCAGAGCACTGGCAGAGAAACGTCAGGCTGCAGGAGGGGAGAGGTGCCAGGGCTGGGGTGGGAGAGGTGCCAGGGTTGGGCTGTAAGCAGGCAGCTCTGGCAGGAGTGTCTGATGGTGGGAGAAAACAACAGCCTGCACTGTGGGGAACTGATATGACAGTCAACACCTGCAAAGCCACAGGCTGAGAGCTACTGTCCAAGAGAAGGAAACTCCTTGTCCCTCGTGGTGTGCAGCAGGGACTGGCAGTGCTGGCTCCCTGGCAGCCTGCAGCCTCAATCTCGGGGCTTCTTATGCTTCTTCTTCTTTTTCTTCTTCTTCTGAGCCTTGCTGGGCTTCCCCTGGTGCTTGGGCCTCTTGCTGGCTGGCTCAGCCCCATCACTGTCAGAGGCTGAGCTGTCTGAGTCTGACTCGGAGGATTCCTTACTCTTGTGCTTCTTTTTCTTCTTCTTCTCCTGGTGAATGAACACAAACAAATAAATGTGGCCTGTGCTCACCAGGGCAGGAGAACACTTTCTGTATCATCATTGTTACAGTTGGATAAGACTTTTAAGATCCCTCACTGCCACAGGGACACTGAGGGGCTGCAGCGTGGCCAGAGCTGGGCACAGAGCTGGGGAAGGGGCTGGAGCACAAGGGTGCTGGGGAGGGGCTGAATGGGGGTGTTGAGGCTGGAGAAGAGGAGGCTGAGGGCAGACAGGAGCCCTCTCTGACACTCCCTGACAGGAGGCTGCAGGGAGCTGGGGGTCGGGCTCTGCTCCCCCAGTAATGAATNGTGGGTCAGTGCTGGGCTGGGCAGGGTGAGGGCAGGGCTGGGACTCCATGATCATGGACTCCTTTAAGATCAGTTCTACCTCTTAACCCACCACTACCCCACGACCCTCAGCCCCAGGGCTACATGGCTTTGCAATAGCTCCAGGGTGGGACTGGATATTTCGAGGTCCATTCCAACCCTTCAGATTCTGTGATTCTGTGACTCCCCCATCTCCCTGGGCAGCCCTTTCTTGGAAGAAATCTTGCCTCATGTCAAGCCTCAACTTCCCCTGGTGCAACTTGAGCCCATTTCCTCTTGTCATGTTATTCCTGGGGAGCAGAGCCCAACCCCCAGCTCTCTGCAGCCTCCTGTCACGGAGTGTCAGAGAGGGCTCCTGTCTGCCCTCAGCCTCCTCTTCTCCAGCCTCAACACCCCCATTCATTCCCTCAGCCCCTCCCCAGCACCCTTGTGCTCCAGCCCCTTCCCCAGCTCTGTGCCCGGCTCTGGCCACGCTGCAGCCCCTCAGTGTCCCTGTGGCAGTGAGGGTTCCAATCTTGCAGCCTTCCCTAGAGTGAAGCCAGGGTGAGGAAAGAGCCCTTTTGCAAGCAGCAGCTCTTTGCACAATCTCCCAGCAGGCTGCACACCCTCCTGCTCTCACAGCTTCCCATCCTCTTCCCCACTGCACTCAGAGTCCAGGGACAGCTCTGAGCCCCCCAGTTGTATTTCTGCAAAGCTCTGCAGCAAAAGCTCCACAAAACTCAAGACCTGAATTTCAGATGCAGAATAAGAACAGCTGGTGCTGGAAAAAAAAAATCTCATCAGGAACCTTGAAATAGATCTAAACCCTCCATTTTGAGGCATCTGAGTAAGCAGCAAGCAGAGCTGACTCTGAGATCAGAACCATGGAACAGCTTCCACTGGGTTTGCAGCAGGCAGAGCAGCCCCAAGCAGAGAAATACTATTTAAGCTAAGAATGGTGGGGGCTGGAAGGGCCCTGCAGAGCTGCTCCAACCCCAGCCCCTGCTACAGCAGGTTCCCATGGCTCAGGGGGCACAGGAACGTGTCCAGGTGGGGTTGGAAACCTCCTGAGAAGGAGCCTCCACACCCTCCCTGGGCAGCCTGGGCCAAGGCTCCCTCACCTCAGCACCAAAGGACTTGCTCCTGTGCTAGTGGAACTGTTTGTGTTCCAGCTTGTGCCCATCAGCCCTTGTCCTGGCACTGGCTACCACAGAGCAAAGAGTGGCCACATCCTCCTGACTCTTTGGGCACTTCCAGTGTTGAGGAGTTGCCCCCTCAGCCTTCTCCTCTCCATCTCTGGTGCTGTATAGCTTATTGACTGTCATTCATTAGAAAATGGTCCTGGGAGAGGATTGGATGTGCCTGTGCTGGCAGCACACCCAGCTCTGCTCTGCCCCTTGCTCCATTTCCTTCCAGCAAGGAGCAAGAGAAACGCTGTTGGCAGCTCTGACCATTCCCTCCCTGCACCAGGGAGCCCAGTGGCTCAGGACACCAGTGCCCTCTGGCCACAGTGGGCCAGTGCTGAGCAAAGCCTGGCAAGCAGCAGCAAGCCAGCCAGGGCTGGTGCCAGTGGCATGAGGGGCTCTGTGGGGAAACAAGCCATCAGCTAAACCTGATCCCAGCATCTCTGTAACTCTCTGAATGCCCCTGGTCCAACCCTTGCAACAAGGTGGAAGTTAATGGAAAGAAGCTGCAACACACAAAGTTCCACTTAAACACCAGGAGAAACTATGTGAGTGCTGAGAGGAGGGAGCCCTGGCCCAGGCTGCCCAGGGAGGGTGTGGAGGCTCCTTCTCAGGAGGTTTCCAACCCCACCTGGACACGTTCCTGTGCCCCCTGAGCCAGGGGAAGCTGCTTGAGCAGGGGCTGGGGCTGGAGCAGCTCTGCAGGGCCCTTCCAGCCCCCATCATGCTGGGATTCTGGGATTTAATGATCATGTTTGGAAAAAGAAATGATTGTCCAGCAAAAGAAGGGATGTTTGCTCTTTGAGTTGCCACCTAGCACATCCCTGGCAGGGATCAGCTTTCTGAAGCTCCACAACAGCACTGTGATCATTGATATGACCCAAAGTCTCAGTGTCTGGACAAGCCCAGACTCACTACAAATTCCACTATAAACAGACAAAAGCTGGAAGCAAATCCAAACAGACTTTAGAAGAGGAGGATGGTGAAGAGTTAAATCTTCTGCAGCACAAGGATGCAGCACAGAGAATTTTCTCAAGCTCTTGCAGCCTGTGCACATGGTGAGAAAGTTTGACAAGACCTTCACAACTAACAAGAGTTTCATTCCAGGGCTTGGGAAACTTTCTCAGCAGCAGAGGGGACAGGATGTCACACCAGGCCCTTCAGGGGGACAGGGGAAAAGAGAAGCACACAGAGAAGGTGGACACAGTGCTGGCTGAAAGCAGCCCATCCCCTCAGTCTCTTCTTTTCCATCTCCTCTTTTGAGGAGCTTTTCACAGCCAAACTGCTCAGAGCAACACAGAAAAAGTGCTTTGAGGGCAGCACTGGTGGCACCACAGCACCCAAGCAAATAATCTGTGCAGGGAGCAAGCCAGTGAGGGACAAGCTTGAGATTGTCTGTAGCAGGAGGCAGTGCTGCTGTGAAATCATCCTGGCCAGGCAGCAACCCTGTGAAAACACAGCTTTCTGTCCAGTCCAGCATCATGGTACTGGGAGACAAGAACTGTGCTGGTTACCAGTCAGGTCACTGTTGGACAAGTGGGAGAGTTTCTCTAGTTCATGTATGGAGAGGGTAGGGCCAAGGCAAAGGTGGTTTCTGCCTCCAGGGCCAGAAGCAAAGCCCTGCTGCACCCAGAGCTCCCAGCTGCTCTCCAGAAGGGCTGGGTGCTGATGGATGCAGCTCAACTCAGCTCTCAGGCACACCCAGGCACTCCTGAGCTGCCAACACTGCCCAGGATCACAGAACACGGGGCTGGAAGGGCCCTGCAGAGCTGCTCCAGCACCAGCACCAGCCCCTGCTCCAGCAGGTTCCCCTGGCTCAGGGGGCACAGGAACGTGTCCAGGTGGGGTTGGAAACCTCCTGAGAAGGAGCCTCCACACCCTCCCTGGGCAGCCTGGGCCAGGGCTCCCTCACCTCAGCACCAAAGGACTTTCTCCTCCTGTCTAGCAGAACATTTTGTGTTCCAGCTTGTGCCTGTTCCCCCTTGTCCTGGCACTGGATACCACAGAAAAGTGTCCCCCCCCATTCTCCTGACACACACCCTTTGGGTACTTGTGCTGATGAGATTCTCCCTCAGGCTTCTCTTCTCCAGGCTGAACAGCCCCAGGTCCCGCAGCCTTTCCTCCTCACACACATGTTCCAGTCCCCTGATCATCTTGGTGTCCCTGCACTGGCCTCTCTCCAGCAGTTCCCTGTCCCTCTGCAGCCGGGGAGCCCAGAACTGGACACAGGACTCCAGATGAGGCCTCAGCAGCTCTGGCAGAGCAGAGGGGCAGCAGAACCTCCCTTGACCTGCTGCCCACACTCTCTTGCTGCCTCCAGGCTGCCATTGGCTTCTTGCCCACGAGGGCACGTTGCTGCTCATGGTCAGTTTATTATCCCCCAGCACTGCCAGGTCTCTCTCCCAGAGCTTCTCTCCAATCAATTAATCCCCAGCCTGTGCTGGTGCAGGGGGTTGTTCCTCCTCAGGTTCAGGACTCTGCACTTGTCCTTGTGGAACCTCAGCAGGTTCCTCTGTACCCAGCTCTCAGCCTGCCCAGCTCTCACTGACTGGCAGCTCAGCCTCTGGGGAATCAGCCAGTGCTCCCAGTTTGGTGCCAGCAGGGAACTCGCTGAGGGTCACTCTCAATTTGTGTGGATGTTTGCAGTGTTTAGCCCGAACAGCCTCTCAGGGTAAAGCCACAGAGGGGCCAAGAAGCACAAAGAGCTGCAGGTCACAGTCCCTCCCCTGTCCCGCCCCGTTTATGTAAGGATTGCAATTCTACCAAAGCAGAGCAAACATGCTTCAGAATGCTTCAGGGCTCCTTCACAAACCCCACATCAGGAGGTGGCAAGGAACTGAGCCACAGGCTGGGCTACAGCCTGACAGTGCTGCCTTTCCTGCTGTTCCAGTTCTTTTCAAACAGGGGGACACCCCCCATGAGCAGCCCAGGCTCTCTCCTGCCCTTTGGCTGCTCCAGGCTCTGCTTTAAGAATGTCCCAACACTTCATTCCTTCTGGAGGTATTTGAGATAAGAGGGGAGTGTCCTAAACTCTTCAAAGAGGTGAAATATTTGTCCTGCTGGACCCTTTTGTGGAGGTAGAGAGTCACTCAGAGAGCCCAAGTTAATTCCACAGGTGATTCATGATGCCAATTCACAGGTATTGTTGTTGCCTCCGTTGTTTAAGGAGCAGTCAGAATGAACCTGCAGGGAATGCAGCCCATGGGCACGAAATAAACACAGCAGAGTTTAGAACAGCACCCATAAGGATGGTAAAAGGGGAGAGGAGAGTGTGTGTGAAGAGCTGTGCCCCAAGCTAATCCCATTGAAGAACTAGCAAAACAAGTACAAGCTACAAGTGAGAACAGATTAAGGCTTGATGAGGACAGGTCACTGAACAAATAATTAAGGTGTGGTTTTTACATAAAGAGGCAACATCTGCAGGCTGACTGCCTGGGAATCTTTCACATGATGGCAGAAGCAGCAGCAAAGTGCTGAAGAGCCATCACAGGTCACATTTATTATCCAATTCCAATGACCATTCCAAAATGACCCCAAGG
>WBNH01001264.1:13181-25645 GCA_013401255.1 Urocolius indicus
CCCCCCGCCCCCCCCCCCCCCCCCCCCCCAAAAGCCCTTTCCCTCTGCAGCAGTTTCCAGCCCCTCTGCCCCAGCCTGGAGCTGCCTGGGCTTGGGGTGGCCCCAATATATCTGTGCAGAAGATGATCCATTTCAATACAAGGAGAGAAGGGCAGCTCTTTTCTCATAAGACAAGAGAAGAGGAAGAATCAGAATGGTTCCTCTGTGTCTCTGTCTCTCCCCAGCACGCCTGCCTCCCACACAGCCTCAGCCCAATGCCATGTTCCCACAGGAGCCATTTCACCCTTCGACCCTCAGAGTCAAGCAGCATCTCTGCTTCTCCCTCAGGCTCTGCTTTTCTCAGGGATTAGGGGAGGCAGGCCAGTGCTCTCACACAGAGCACCAACAGGGTGAACTGTCACTACAAAGGCTTATGCCCCCAGTCACACGTGTGCTGCTGCAGAGACCTGAAGCCTCCAGCTGACTCTCAATTCAGTAAATGCTGTGGGACTCAGGCAGGAGGAAAGTGAGGAACTGAAGAAGCACAGGGAAGGCAAGAGAGACAAAAGGGGATGAGGAGCCCAGAGTATCTCTGTAAGGAGAGGAATCTCTGAGGAAGGAAAAGAGCACCTAGGAACAAGGGCATCAAGAACCAGGGAACAGAAACTGGTGACCGTGAGCGATCCAAATAATGTGAATGCCATTGCTAGGGCACTAAATGGATGTTTGACAGAGAGCAGTTCCCTCATGCAAAAAGATGAGCTCTACATTGATGTTACAAGCATCAGATGGGACAGGGTCAGCAAGGCAATTGTTACTAGGTAGATTGAGCTATTCCTACTGTGTGTAAATCCCCTCCCAGGGCCCCAGGCAAGCAGGGAAGTGTGTGGTGGCTCCCAGACACATCACAGCAGGCACTTGAGACAACAAGGAAGCTATTTATGTTGAGGCCCCCACATCCTGCCTCCAAAATAACCCTCCCAAGTTTTACTTTCCAACACTGGGAAAACATCTGAAACCTTTTGATCTCCTCCTTGAGAAGGCAGGAAGATGAAAGGAATGAGCAAGACTTAAAGGAAGGTTGTTAGTGTACAGACCCCTAAAAATGAGTAACAAAAGCAGGAGAGTGAGCTACATATCCTGCAGTGTCAGCAGGGCAAGGGTCCCCAGGGAATGCCCACAGTCTGGATGGACACTGATATGATCATGAGCTATTTGCACACCTCTGAGTGTAATTTTTCCCTGAGGCATTTAAATAACAGTTACAGGAGCCTTTCCAAGACAAACCATATCCCTGGCAGGGGACAGAGAAGCCTGAGGCATGATGTGGATGAGGGGATGCAGTGCACCCTTAGGGACTTTGCAGGTGATACCAAGCTGGTGTCAATCTGCTTGAGGGTAGGGAAACTCTACAGAGAGATCTGGACAGGCTGGGTGGCTGGGCCAAGGCCAATGCCATGAGTTTCAATAAAGCCAAAGGCTGGGTCCTGCTCTTGGGCCACAACAACTCCCAGCAGTGCTACAGGCTTGGGGATGGAGGAGAGGCTGGAAGCTGCCAGGCACAGAGAGACCTCAGGGTGTTGGTTGAACAGGAGCCAGCAGCGTGTCCAGGTGGGCAAGAAGGCCAAGGGCATCCTGGCCTGGCTCAGGAACAGTGCTGTCAGCAGCAGCAGGGAGGGGATCATTCCCCTGCACTCGGCTTTCGTGGGGCTGCACCTCCAATACTGTGCCCAGTTCTGGGCCCCTCTCTACAGGAAGGACATGGAGGTGCTGGAGAGGATCCAGAGGCAGCTACCAAGCTGGGAAAGGATGTGGAGCATGTCTCAGATGAGGAAGGGCTGAGGGATCTGGGGCTGTTGAGCCTGGAGAAAAGAAGGCTCAGGGGAGACCTTCTCACTCTCTACAACTACCTGAGAGGCAGCTGCAGCCAGGTGTGGGTTGGTCTGTTCTCCCTGATAACAAGCAGCAGAACAAGAGGAAACAGCCTCAGGTTGCCCCAGGGGAGCTTCAGGCTGGGTGTGAGGAGGGATTTCTGTGTTGCCAGGGCTGTCAGGCATTGGAACAGCTGCCCAGGAGCTGCTGGAGTCACCTTCCCTGGAGAGGTTTCAGAGCTGGGTGGGTGTTGCACTGAGGGCAATGGGCTGGGGGTGATGGGGCTGGGACAGAGGCTGCACCCCATGAGCTGAAAGGGCTCTGCCAGCTGAAACTACTCTGTGATTCTATGTGCTACTAAGGAAACAAGCCCTGCAAATTAGGCAGCAAATTAACACTAATTTCATCTTGTAGGACAGAGAGAGGTATGCCTCAGGGCAGGGGAACAGTCACTGCACGCTCTTCTACCTCAGTGCAGCCACCACCTGCAATCCCACAAACAGCCTCAGCCTCTCCTCTCTCAGATAAGAACCTCCCAAAGTGCCAGAAACCACAATACCAGTGAAAAAAGTGACCTGAAGTGAGACTGTAGCTACCAGCATTCACTCTGGACTGGGCTGGATGCTGCCAACAAACAAGACTCCTCTGTTCCCTGTTGGCAGCACCTGCAGCCTCTCCAGCAGCAGTCTGAGTCCACAGTGAGCTGGGGAGAACTGAGCCCTCAGAAGCTGGTTCTCACTATGAGATTGTTAACAACATCCTCATCCCACTCCCAGAAGAGAGAAACCCACCACCCTTCCTGCCTGTGGCCCCTTCTCCAGGGGTACAGGTATGACTCAGGGATGGAAAGTGACTGTAAAACCAGAGCAGTGTAATTAATTGGAGGCCAGTTGTGAAGGGGCTGATGAAAGTTTATGAACTGAAGCCTGCAAGTGGAATGTCATTGCTGGCTGAACAGCCTGACCACCAAACACTCCTGTGCTTTGGGTACAGGTCTCCTCTAATGTTTTATACCAGCACTCTATGAAGCCAGAGTTCAAACACTGGCCATAAAAGGTCTTCTGAACTCTTGGACATTTTCACCCAAGACAAAAAGTGTTTAAGAGAACTGGAGGGAGTTTGCTCCCTGTGCAAATCCACACGGCAATTTTCCCCTGGCATGTGCAGATAAGCCCAGTTCCCATGGCACTGCCTGGGTCAGGACACATGCTGCAGAAAGGCAGGAGGGCTTTAGTTCAGATCAAAGAAAAGTGTTGGGGCAAAAGGAGCAAGGAGAGAAGGGAAATGAGGTTATTGGCCAGAGCCACAGCCATTCAGGAAACTGAAGCAATTTCTATGGAGCTTCAAAATAGAGCAAGAAAAAGCAAAATCCTTTTCTCACCATGAGAAGGCTCTTTTGAGGGCTGTGTATTGTAGCACAAAACCACCTGACAGACAGTTAAAGCAAGAATAAAGGGAGAAAGGATGAGCATGACTACAAAATCTGCAGAGGAGACTCCTGTCCTGCTACAGAACCTGCCCAAAGCTGAGCCACTTTCTAAGCCCAGCACTAGCTCTTCATAACCACATTGCTGTAGTACATCGCAGCTGGAACTATCCCAATTGATCAGGCTCACTTTTCCAGGTCAGCACTAGGGTATCTCATACCTTTTTCCTTTTTTTGGATGAATTCTCAGCCAGGTTGGTCTTTTTCTCTCTTTCATTTCCCATTGCTGCCACCTCCTCTTCCTCCTCTTCTGGAATGAGGCTATATTTGGTACCTCCAGGCTGCATGAAGCATTCCTTGGCAAAATGACCTGTAAAACAGTGTTTGAAGGATCAACACCCCCCACCTCTGCTTTTTTTTCCATCATAACCTGCCCCTTCCTGCATTTCTGACACCTGAAGTGCTGCAAATGTGGTTTTATTATTGGCCACCATAAAAGAATCCACACTGGACATTTTGTGCTGGCATTTCAGCTAGTTTCACATGCCCTGATTAAACAAGCCAGGGAGCAAACACAACCCAGGTCATTGTGGAAAGATCAGTCAGGCAAAAACTAAGCCAACAGAGTAATTGGTAGGAACATGTCTGTGCAAGGGCTTGGGAGGCATGGAAAGGGAGTAAAATTGGTGTGAAAGGCTAAAAGAGAACAAAGCCACAAATCTAGAGGAAATAATCTCACCCTGGTTCTACCTTTTCTACTCTGGAGACATCAATTGACCTCCTAACAGTTGTAGAGGGAAACCACAGGCAGCAGAGCATCTGCCTGCCTGCTCTGAGTGGGCATCAGCATGAACAAGCAGCCTGGAAACACACAGGATCCAGTTTAAAGCTTTGGAGGTTCTTTAGGATGGTATTTTACAGATTGTGGTGGTAAATAACCCAGAACCATGTCCATGATTCATCTCCTACAGAACAGCATTAACTCCAGCTAAATAATGGTACAAAGCAAGCAGAGTGCAGCAAAAACTCCATCTACACCAAAAAACCAAAGGCCCTGCTTTATGCCTCAGCACCTTGCAAAAAGCTACTGCAGGGGCACCACAGAAACTCAACTTCCTACTGCTGAACTAAGCAAAACACAAACATTTCACCAGGATAGAGAAGAATCCCACCTTTCCCTTCAGCTCTAAGACACTGCTCACAGCTAACACTGTGCTTCCCAACCCCTGACCACAAATTGCCACTGATAAAGGTGTTTGTGTCTTCAAATGCACAGCTGGGGCAGGACCTCAGCTGTAACACAACATTAAAACAAGCACTGCAAGAAGGGAACCTGTACTGGACTTGGACCCCAGAGAAAGATTCATCCCAGGAAGCTCAAATCTGTATGAAAGGAGCTCAGCTAAGTGTTGCCTATTCATAGCAGGTGATAGAAAATGGAGTTCTCCTCTAAAAGAGACACCTGGAAACAAAAATCAGTCCTTCTACACAACTGTGAGACATTTTGATACAATCCTGTCTCCAGCTCACTACCTGGTCAGAATGAGCTAGAACAGGCAGCTCTGCATGAACATACCTTTGCAACCACACTTCTTGCACACAGTGTTCAGAACAGCTTCAAGTGTGATCTTCTGGCTCGTGTAGTCTCTGAAGGTGCGTTTTTTCCTCTCATCCTGACTGGAAAGAGAAAGGACAGTTCCAGTTTCAATCCACTCTCACCTTGAACCCTGTGTGAGGGTTAACAAGAGACACAAGCTAAACATAAGAGGGTTTTATTTGTTGCTCTGAAAACACCACTTCATCAGCTAAACCAAAGAAGGGAGATGAGCAACTGCATTAGAACAGTATCACCTGTCACCTTCTGCTTTGGAGGTTGACTGAGCACTCTCTACACAAAGCAGACAAAGGTGGGGAGCTGCAGTTCTGTCCTTTATGGTAACATCTGTTTGTGTATGTGAATAAACCCATATACATCACAGAATGGTTTCAGCTGGCAGAGCCCTTTCAGCTCATGGGGTGCAGCCTCTGTCCCAGCCCCATCACCCCCCAGCCCGTTGCCCTCAGTGCAACACCCACCCAGCTCTGAAACCCCTCCAGGGACGGTGACTCCAGCAGCTCCTGGGCAGCTGTTCCAATGCCTGACAGCCCTGGCAGCACAGAAATCCCTGCTCACATCCAGCCTGAAGCTCCCCTGGGGCAACCTGAGGCTGTTTCCTCGTTCTGCTGCTTGTTAATAGGGAGAACAGACTAGGGACAAGTTGCCTGGCTACAGCTTCTTTTCAGGTAGTTGTAGAGAGTGAGAAGGTCTCCCCTGAGCCTTCTTTTCTCCAGGCTCAACAGCCCCAGATCCCTCAGCCCTTCCTCATCTGAGACATGCTCCACATCCTTTCCCAGCTTGGTAGCTGCCTCTGGATCCTCTCCAGCACCTCCATGTGCTTCTGGTAGAGAGAGGCCCAGAACTGGGCACAGTATTGGAGGTGCAGCCCCACGAAAGCCGAGTGCAGGGGAATGATCCCCTCCCTGCTGCTGCTGACAACACTGTTCCTGAGCCAGGCCAGGATGCCCTTGGCCTTCTTGACCACCTGGACACGCTGCTGGCTCCTGTTCAACCAACACCTCCAGGTCCCTCTGTGCCTGGCTGCTTCCAGCCTCTCCTCCCCAAGGCTGTAGCTGCTGGGAGTTGTTGTGGCCCAAGGGCAGGACCCAGCCCTTGGCTTTATTGAAACTCATGGCATTGGCCTTGGCCCAGCCACCCAGCCTGTCCAGATCTCTCTGTAGAGTTTCCCTACCCTCAAGCAGATTGACACCAGCTTGGTATCACCTGCAAAGTCTCTAAGGGTGCACTGCATTCCCTCATCCAGAACCTGTGCAGCATGAAAATGAAGCAATTTTGTTTCACTTGCAAGAGATGTCACAAGAAAGACAATAAGGTAGGCAAGGAAGCTGTGAAACATCCAAGCAGTTTAAGATTTAGTTTGTGAAAGTGAGACAAACCCCCAGCTGGAATGAAGGCTTCTTCCAGCACAAACACAAAGCCATGACAATGCAAGAATGAAACTCCTGTTGAGGTGTGAAGGGCTGGAACTCTCTGTAGCCTCCTCCAGCTCCTGCCTGCCTCTGGGCAGCAAAATCAAGGCTCTACCTTCCCTCAGCCCTGCACATCACCCTCCAAAGGAGAAGGGGCCTGGAGAATAAGTATGGCAGGGGAGCAGGAAAGGAAAAAGCTGGCAGCAGCAACCTATCTGATGCAATTGATTCTAACTCAGTAGATTTACCTACTCAAGGGAAACGTTGTTTGGATCAAGGTCTTTTCCTGTGCCTTGGTTAACAACCTTCATGGAGAGTGAAAGCTTCAGCTTGTCATCTTTCATCTGGCAGGGGAAGATACAGAACAAGAACAAATGACAGTGATGTTAATTAATACACAGTGTCTGGAGGCCTGCAGAGAAGGAAGGGAACTGTTGGTTAGCAGAGAACAGCCCCCCAAAAGATATGACATGGAAGTGCTTTTATTCCACTATTGTGCAGCTGCATTTGGAACATTCCAGCCATAACCAGCTTCTGTTAAGCAGGCAGCTCAGAAATAAAACAAGCTCAAACTACAGGTGCATTCAGATTAGCATCCTGCTTTCAGCATGACCAACCCCCCAGAGCTGTGGAAGCAAGGGCCTGTTTGGAAGCATTCTCAAAACATCCACCCCCAAGACATTTCCCCCTGGCTCAGTACTTGGGCTGACTTGCTCCCTGTGGACAGAGCTGCACGTCCTTCTTCCCCAGTTTGAGCCTCTTCTGAGATGAAAAATGTTTTAAGTGTCTCCATACGGGGTTTAATCTTTTCTGAGTCCTGGTGAGTCCCTGACTGTCACGTCATCACTTCAGAAGCAAGAGCAAAACTTGTATGTTTGGGGTTTTTTTTTAAGCCTTTCTTACAATCCCCTGCCTTTTCAGCAATGCTGCTGTTGGGGTTGGACTGGATGATGTCTAAAGCTCCCTTCCAATCCCTACCATGCTATGATTCTATGAAGCTACTGCTGGTTTGTTGATGGCATCCATGCAGTTCCTGATAGGCAAATCGAATGAATCCTTCTGCTGCCCATCTCCCTGACCTGCTTCTGCCCCTTGCCCTTCCAGCAAAGGGGCCAGGAGCCCAACAACTGTGTTCCAGATAAAAGAAACCAGCAGCTTAATAGAAGCTTATACAACCAAAAATGAACATAATATAGCACAGCACAGGCAGCTAAAAAGAATCTGCAAAGCTTTTCATATAGTAAATAAGACCAAGTTCCTCAGCCCTTATCTCATTTAAAATGAAATCCTTGTTTTGCACATCAACCTGATGATGTTGTCTCCAAAAATAAAAGACAAATGCAAAGCATTTATGGGCCAGTCCTGAGCTTGGAATCACACAACCCCCTTGTGTTTAAATGGACCCGTTTGTGTTCCACCTTGTGCTCATCATCCCTTGTCCTGGCACTGGAGACAACAGAACAAAGTGCTGCTCCAGCCTCCTGACACCCACCATTTACATATTTGAGCTCCCCCCTCAGTCTCCTCCAGAATCAACAGCCCCAGGTCCCACAGCCTTTCCTCAGCAGGAAGATGCTCCAGTCCCCTCAGCATCTTGCTGGCCCTGCACTGGCCTCTCTCCAGCAGTTCCCTTTCCCTCTGCAGCTGGGGAGCCCAGAACTGGACACAGGACTCCAGATGAGGCCTCAGCAGCTATNGGTCCCTCTGTCCCCTCATCCAGGTTGTTGATAAAGATGCTGAACAAGACTGGCCCCAGAACCCATCCTCATGGAACTCCACTGGCCACAGGCTTCACACTCCATTCTGTGCCACTGATCACCTCCCTCTGGGCTCTGTCACTCAGCCAGTTCTTGATCCACCTCACTGTCCACTCATCCACTGTGCAACCTGGAACTGAGTGTTTCCACCTTGATCCCAACAAAATAATCTCAGCCTGCTTTGTTTCTGTGGCTCACCAGAGCAGAGCCTTTTGATTTCAGGCCCAGTGATGTTTAAATACAGATGAGATGCCTATTGTCCCATCTTCTGCAGACTGAAGGGGTAAAAACAAATGTGTAATGCTCTTCTAAATAAACAGAATGCTTCTCTGTTGTCTCTGGGGGTGTAATTCAGCACCACTGATACTTTCTTGAAAGCAAGCAAACATCTCAGCTCCTAAAAGGGTTACTGAACTCTGTGTCAGCTCTTACACCTTGAGATCCTCTCAGATTGCTCCTTCAGCCCCCAAACCACCCACTTCAGGTGATACAAGGGCTGCACAGGGGAAAAAGGGGAAACCCTCAGCTGCTTTTAAATCAAAAGCTTTTACAAAGTCCCTTTGCCTGAGCCACATTGGTGCATATCACAGAAGTGATGTGCCCAAAGTCACATCTGGAGGTAAGGAGAGTTCATCTGAGTGTAAACCATAGGCCCTTGAACCCCTCCACAGGACAGGAACAGGCTGCCTCTGTGCACAAGTGCTCCCTGAGGCTTTGCAATGTGCTTTTATCTACACAGCACTGAAGAAAACAATAGTTAACCTCACCTCTTTTCCAATCAGCTTCACCCAGACTTTGTCACCAACATCCACTATCTCTGAGGGTTTATCCACACGGCAGGAGGACATGTGAGTCCTATGGACAAGGCCTGCTCGTGGTTTCGGAAGAGAAGAAAGGGTTAAAAATGAAAGACAAGTTTCCACTGCATCTCAGTTTCACCCTCTAGGGCAGCAGCCTCCAAAGTGAGGTGGATGTGAGATAATCCTTTGGGGTGTGGGAAGAAAAGAGTCTTCTATTTTACCCCTTTGTATTTCACACATGGACACAGCTCCATTGCTTCATATGTTTGTATTTAGCAAAACCAACTTTACAAACCCCCCTCCCCTCTTTAAATGAAATAACATAAAATAAGCATAGAATCACAGCATGGTGGGGGTTGGAAGGGATCTGCAGAGCTCAGCCAGTCCAATCCCCCTGCAGAAGCAGCTCCCACCTAGATCAGGTCACACAGGAACGTGTCCAGATGGGTTTTGAAGAGCTCCAGAGAAGGAGCCTCCACTGCAGGTGAGAAGCAACTTGTTGCATCAACCACACATGTAAAAAGCTCATCAAGATCTGCTCTAAATAAACCTCAACAAGTAGGTGTCCAAAGCAAAACTGAGTGCTCGAAGTATCAGGTGCCCAAATGGCAAAGAAGTGTGGCAGGTCCCTGCCTGTCCTCTGGGGCCACCCCAGGCACCAAAGCTGCAGGAGCCCATTCCATGCATCAGCAGCACTTTGGTTCATGGCTGCCTGGATCTGCTGCCCCTGCAGGGTCACACAGTGTCCAGACTGTTGAATGATGTTGGGTGACAGGCTTATACAAGGGAGGGTAAATATGACAACACACCTTCCTGCTGCAGCCCTGCTCCCACCCCAACACGTGGAAGGGAATGGGCACTTGAGGAGCAGTGAAGGGGATGTTTGTGGGCACATCAGCACCTGACACAACACCCACTGAAAATCCCTTTTGCTCCACTTCAGCGCCTCCGTTTTGCTTCCATTCAGTGGGACTGGATGGTCTCTAGAGGTCCCTTACAACCCTTCCCAGTCTGTGATTGTGATCTCTTCTGCCTCACTCCAGGGTCTTTATTTAACTAATTTCTATTGGCCGTAAGAGAAACAAGCTGGGCAAGTTCTCCAGCTCTAAACAGTTTCCCTAGTTCGTCCAATGCCTTAAAATGAGTGTCTAAACCACCCTGAAGCCCTCTGAGTCTTTGCTGTTCATGCAAACATACACTCATATTCTAAACACATCCTAAGAACCTCAATTCCTTCCTCATACAGGGAAACTGCCACTTCTCACAGCCGTTTCCAAACTCCAGCTGTCAGGGCAACTGCCTGACTCAGCATGAAACCAACAAGAGAACAGAAACAAACCTTGTTTCCTGCAGCCAGGGATCTTGATAAATGCCCCATATTCTGTCACTGTGGCAACCTGGGAAGGAAATCAACAGGTCACCCTTCACACACTATTCACTTTCCAACCCCACAGCAGGATGTGCACAGAAACACTCCACAGTTCTACTACCATAGGACCAGAGACTCATTGTGGTTGGAAAGGCCTTTAGGATCATCAAGCCCAAGCCCTCCTCTCACCCTGCCCAGCCCAGCACTAACCCCATGGCCCTCAGCACCTCAGCCCCAAGGCTTTGGGATCCCTCCAGGGCTGGGCACTGCCCCAGCTCCCTGGGCAGCCTGGCACAGGGGCTGACACCCCTCTCAGGGAAAAGGTGTCTGTGTAGGTGTGGTACAGAACTGTCAGTCATCCAACCTGTCACTCAACTGAAAAGGGGCAGAGAAGGACATTCTGGGCTGTAAGTTCCCCCACGGGTAGCAGCCCTGCACACCTCGCCCTGGAAGATGGTGTAGAGCTCAGGCAGCGTCTCCATCACTGCAGGTGTCACAGGATCCAGGGCACACACACTCCAACCTTCCTGCCAGCACCAGCTGAATTCACCTCAGGCTGTACAAGGGCAGAGAGAAGCCTTGAAAAGAAAAGGCAAACGTTATGACTTCATCTAGATTTAGAATGACAAAGCCCCTGAAGCTGCTGCAGTCCCAGCCCTGCCCTCAACCCTGCCCAGCCCAGCACTGACCCACAGCCCTCAGCACCTCAGCCCCACGGCTTTGGGATCCCTCCAGGGCTGGGCACTGCCCCAGCTCCCTGGGCAGCCTGGCACAGGGGCTGACACCCCTCTCAGGGAAACAGTTCTGCCTCAGCTCCAGCCTCAACCTCCCCTGGGGCAGCTGCAGCCCATTTCCCCTTGTCCTGTCATTCATGGCTGGGGAGCAGAGCCCGACCCCCAGCTCCCTGCAGCCTCCTGTCAGGGAGTGTCAGAGAGGGCTCCTGTCTGCCCTCAGCCTCCTCTTCTCCAGCCTCAACACCCCCATTCATTCCCTCAGCCCCTCCCCAGCACCCTTGTGCTCCAGCCCCTTCCCCAGCTCTGTGCCCGGCTCTGGCCACGCTGCAGCCCCTCAGTGTCCCTGTGGCAGTGAGTGAGGGGCCCAGCACTGACACAGCCCTGGAGCTGCAGTCTCCAGAAGGGCCCAGCACAGGGCACAGTTCCTGCCCTGGGGCAGCTCCAGGCGGTTTCGTTGCTGCCGCCACAGCCCGGCACCGGCCGCGAGGGTCTGATGGTGCCGCTGTCACCGCACTCACAGACCGAGGCTGAGCAGTGGAGGCCGGCGCGGCACAGCCCGTGCCTGCAGGGCTGCAGTTAGCGGGAACGGCCCCTACCCGGCAGCCGCGTCAGCGCCCGGCACTGGCACCGCCGCCGCCATCACTCAGCCACCTGCGGCCGCCGCCATTGCTGTTCCCGCCCTCCCCTTGCGGCACCGCTCCCCTCAGCCAATCACCGCGGGCGATGGTGGCAGGTGACAGCACGCAGCCAATCAGCGATAAACGTGTTAGACAGACGCCCGCCCTCCGCAGACATCAGCCAAGGCGCGGGGAGCGCGCGGCGCCTCTCTTCGTCGTCAGAGGAAATGGGAGGGGCCAGGCGGGTCACGCGGGCGCTCTCCGCCAATGGGCGCGGCCGGAAGCGGCGCGGGCAGCCAATGGGAGCGGCGGCGTTGCGGCGGGGGCGGGGCCAGGGCCAGGGCCCGGCGCGGCGCTGATGATCGAGCAGCAGAAGCGGAAAGTGGCGGCGCCCGGTCCCGGCCCCTCCGGCCCCAGCAGCGACCTCCCGCTCGTGCCCGCGCCGCCCAAACGGCCCCGACATGACGCGCCCGGGGCGCCGGCAGCCGGCGGCGGGGCCGGAGCGCAGCCCCCACCCGGGACCCTGCTGCAGGCGGTACGGAGCGGGACAGGGGGGAGGAGAGAAACGGGAGTGTGGAACGGCCTGAGGGGACAGCGGCAGCCTGACTGGGGACCTAGGGATGGAGCTGGGCATTTCTGTCCACAGCGGCTCAACAGGAGCCAGCAGCGTGCCCAGAGGGGCAAGAAGGCCAAGGGCAGCCTGGCTGGGATCAGCAGTGGGGTGGCAGCAGCAGCAGGGCAGGGATTGTCCCCTGTGCTGGGCCCTGGGGAGGCTGCAGCTCCAGGGCTGTGTCAGTGCTGGGCCCCTCACTCACTGCCACAGGGACACTGAGGGGCTGCAGCGTGGCCAGAGCCGGGCACAGAGCTGGGGAAGGGGCTGGAG
>WBNH01001264.1:34126-76399 GCA_013401255.1 Urocolius indicus
CCCTGCCCAGCCCAGCACTGACCCACAGCCCTCAGCACCTCAGCCCCACGGCTTTGGGATCCCTCCAGGGCTGGGCACTGCCCCAGCTCCCTGGGCAGCCTGGCACAGGGGCTGACACCCCTCTCAGGGAAACAGTTCTGCCTCAGCTCCAACCTCAACCTCCCCTGGGGAAACTCCAGCCCCTTTCCTCTTGTCTTATTGCTCATTACTGGAGAGAAGAGACCAATCTCCAACCCAATACAACTCCCTTTCAGGTAGTGATCATGTCCCTCTCAGCCTCCTCTAGGCTAAACATCCCCAGCTCCCTCAGCTGCTCATCATAAGACTTGTTCTGTAGACCTTTTACCTTGATTTGACACATTTCCTGGTCTGTCCCCTCTACCTTCACCTTCTGCAGTCCCCTGTACAGAGCTGTACTGATGCCTCTGGGGTGTGTGGGCAGCTGAGCTGCCCCTCACACCCAGCCTGGCCAACTGCTGCCCTGCTGCTTCCCCTTTCTGCCCTGGCAGGTTTCAGATCAGCTGCCAATCACCTCCCTAAAGAGCAAAAGGAGAAGCAGGCTGTGTGTAATAGAGTACTGGCAGCTTTCCCCAGCCACTGGTTATTTTGCAGAGCTGTGAACCTTGTAACAAATGCCATTGTACATGGTGAGGCTGTGGGAGGGAGGGCTGCAGCCTTCCTGTGCAGGTGAGGTGCAGCATCACCTTGCCTGGCTTATGGGATGGTGCTTGGGGCTTGTCTCAGTTTTGTGTATTAAAGAACTTCACTCACTCCTACCAGAACTGGGTTAAAGCATCTCCTTGGTGCATCTCATGGAGGCTGCAGTCAACACCCATGAGTACTGACTGATGGGACAAGAGGAAACAGGCTCAAGTTTCCCCAGGGGAGGTTGAGGCTGGAGCTGAGGCACAACTGTTTCCCTGAGAGGGGTGTCAGCCCCTGTGCCAGGCTGCCCAGGGAGCTGGGGCAGTGCCCAGCCCTGGAGGGATCCCAGAGCCGTGGGGCTGAGGTGCTGAGGGCTGTGGGTCAGTGCTGGGCTGGGCAGGGGGAGGGCAGGGCTGGGACTGCAGCAGCTCCAAGGGCTTTGCCAGCCCAAATGACTCTGTTATTCTGAGGGACAAGCAGTGATCTCAGGCACAGTGTGATTGACAAGGCAGCATTTCTGCACTCTGAGTCCATTTGTAAGAATAATCTGCAAGCTGCTCTGTGCCTGGTGCCAGCAGGTTCTGTCTGACCTCTGCCTGAAGGATCAGGGTGGCTCCTGTGCTGCCCTTCAGCCAAGGTGCCCTCAGGCAGCACTGGGGCCCAAGGGAGGTTAATTGGAGGACTCTGTGCAATCTGATCAGCCCCCTGGTAAGTGGATTCTGACCTTAATGGCACAGCAGGAAGAAGCCCCTGTGTAAAGCTGCTGCCTGTGAGGGATTACCATGTAGTAGGGACTGGGGGAGCACCTGGGCTCCTCACTGCTCGCCAGCCAGCCTGAACCAAAAGGCACTGCCCTGCTGGGCTTGCAGACAGGTATTTGTGAGGCTGAGAACCCTCCTCCCTGCTCCCAACAGGAACTTTCCCCATTCTGCTCCTGTGCTGCTGCTGTAGTGAGAGTCTCTACTTGTCTCACACTTTGCAATCCCTCTCTGTGCCCTGAGGGGTGAAATGAGGCTGCTGGGCTGTGGTGGCAGAGGCTTTTGACACTGAAATGCTATGTGAGCTCCTACCTGCTCAGCCCTCTGCTCTCCTGGACTTGGCAGTGCAGTGTTGTGCTCCTGAGCAGCTCAGTGTTGATCCACACAAAGAGCTGCATCTGAGAGCTCAGGTGGGGAACCACTGCAGGGACAAAGCTGTTGGTGTGTGGGGGGAGCTGCTTTCCCTCCTCACATGCCTGTACTCACAAGGACTCTCTTGTAGGTTTGTCTACGTGTGGGACACCACGTCCAGGAGGATTCTGTACAAGCTGCCAGGCCATGCTGGGTCAGTCAACGAGCTGGCTTTCCATCCAGAAGAACCCATTAGTAAGTCCTCTTCACCTCCAGTTGGCTGGGGAAAGAGTTTTGGGGCTGGCTGAGCTGCTGATCCTTTGGAAAACAACCCCATAGATGCCAAGAAGTATCAGACAAACATTGGGGTAGACAAGAGATGGGCTGAGTGTGCTTTGGGGTCAGGGGCTCTGCTTCTGTGGCCTGCTCAGGGTAGCTGGTGTTCTCCTGTGGGTGGGCATGAGCCTGTGGCTTAGGCTGCTGCTGCCAGGGGCTTGTCCAGGCTTCCCAAGGGCTATGTTAAAAGGTTTTGGATACTGAGGAGTGTAACAGTCCATTTGGGGATGACAGGAGGCCAGCAGTCACCTGGGGGTACCTGGAGACCAGCATCTCTCCAACCTGAGGGGACTTCACTGGCCCCAAAGCTGCAGGAAGCACAGAAAGCTCTTTGTGCCAGGGGGGTTTGTCCCTGTTCTAGAGGTGTCTGGCACGTGTGACACCGCATATCAGCACTGGGGGTGACACAATGCTGGTGAGGGCTTTATCAGAGCCTTTGTAACCACCCTGCATGAGCTGGGAGGAGGTTTTGTAGCACTTTCTTGGTTCAGTGTGTGGCCTGGGCAGGACCACAGGGTGCTGTTTGTTTCTATGGAAACATTTGCATTGTGGGCCAGGTCACCACAATGCTCCAGCCAAGAACTGACAGGAGTCAGCCCCAAAGTGAAGCCAAGAGCTCAGTTGTGCTGAGGATGAGAATCTCTGCAGCAGGGCACTGACTCATGGGTTTGTGCCTGGGTTATTCATTGCCCTGTCTTCAGTGGAGACTCTGCTAGAAGAGCAGAATGATCTCTGCTGTGCTGTGGAGCAGGTTGCTTGCAGTTGTGTTCTGCTGAGCTCTGGGGGAATCAATCACTCAGCTTAAAGGAAACATGACAAAAGCCCATCCAGGTGTTGCAGATGAGTTGTGCAGCTCATTTCTACTCACCTCTGGGAATGTTAATGTGGCTGCACCTGCTCCATGATGCTCATCTACATGGGAGGGTGCAGAGGCAGCAAAGTGACAGACACCAGCCTGCAGGTTCAGATAGAAATCCCCCAAATCTGGACTCTCCAGGCTGGGGCAAAGGGGCTGGAAACTGCTGCAGGGAAAGGGCCTGGGGGGGTTGGTGCCAGCAGCTGAACAGGAGCCAGCAGCGTGCCCAGGGGGGCAAGAAGGCCAAGGGCAGCCTGGCTGGGATCAGCAGTGGGGTGGCAGCAGGAGCAGGGCAGGGATTGTCCCCTGTGCTGGGCCCTGGGGAGGCTGCAGCTCCAGGGCTGTGTCAGTGCTGGGCCCCTCACTCACTGCCACAGGGACACTGAGGGGCTGCAGCGTGGCCAGAGCCGGGCACAGAGCTGGGGAAGGGGCTGGAGCACAAGGGTGCTGGGGAGGGGCTGAGGGAATGAATGGGGGTGTTGAGGCTGGAGAAGAGGAGGCTGAGGGCAGACAGGAGCCCTCTGACACTCCCTGACAGGAGGCTGCAGGGAGCTGGGGGTCAGGCTCTGATCCCATGTAACAAGTGACAGGACAAGAGGAAAGGGGCTGGAATTGCCCCAGGGGAGGTTGAGGTTGGATATTAGGGGAAAATCTCTTTCCTGAGAGGGTTGTTAGAGGCTGCCCAGGGAGCTGGGGGAGTGCCCAGCCCTGGGGGTGCTGGGGGCCATGGGGTAGTGGTGGCTGTGGCAGTGCTGGGTTAAGGGATAGAGTCAATGATCTTAAAAGGTCTTTCCAACCAAAACGATTCCATGGAGCCGCTGTCAGTGCCAAGAGCAGCACTTTGGGGTCATTCTTTTGGCTCTTATGTCTTGACCCTCCTGAAGAGCCTTTTCTGAGGGCTCAGGGCTGTGTTGTAGTTGGGTGCCAGCTGCATTTTGCCCGTTGTGACCAACTCGTCCCGTCGCAGGGAGGTTTCCCGGCCAGCCTGTGCCCTCTAGTGGCTGCGGTCCCCATGGCAGGGCCCCGGGTTGCAACCTGAACCCTCCCTGCAGTGCCAATGACTCTTGGGGATGCCTGAGAGCTTTGACAGCCTGTTTATGCACCTCTCTCTAGCATTGTGATGCTTAGAGATTACAGACAGCGGGGTGTTAGACCTGCCCTGGGACAAGGGAGGGATCCCAAAGCCATGGTGCTGAGGGCTGTGGGTCAGTGCTGGGCTGGGCAGGGCTGAGGCTGCAGCGGCTTTAAGAACCCAAATGATTCTGTGGCACAGGTTTTGAGGAAAGGCTGCAGGGCCTGGGGCTGCTCAGCCTGGAGAAGGCTGAGGGGGAATCTCATCAACACTGATCAGCAGCTAAAGGGTGGGTGTTGAGAGGGTGGGGGAACACTTTGTTTTGTGGTGCCCAGTGACAGGACAAGGGGGAACAGGCACAGGCTGGAACACAACAAGTTCCACTGGCACAGGAGGAGCAAGTCCTTTGGTGCTGAGGTGAGGGAGCCCTGGCCCAGGCTGCCCAGGGAGGGTGTGGAGGCTCCTTCTCAGGAGGTTTCCAACCCCACCTGGACACGTTCCTGTGCCCCCTGAGCCAGGGGAACCTGCTTGAGCAGGGGTTTGGGCTGGAGCAGCTCTGCAGGGCCCTTCCCACCCCACCATGCTGAGATTCTGGGATATTGGAGGTCTCAAACTGTTGTATTTAACTTTCATCTTCCTCTCTCTCTCTTCCCCTCAGTCCTCTCTGCATCCAGCGACAAAAGACTGTACATGGGGGAGATCCAGTGAAGCTGAGGAGGAGCTGGTGGGATTCCTGCCCTCAGGATCCTCAGGATGTGCCCTCCAGGAGTTGGACCAACTCTCTTCTCCCCACTGCCAGTCCCCCTCACTCACTCCTGTGGCAGTGGCAGAGCCTTGGAGCAGCTCCCTGTGACAAAGCCTCTCTCTTGCAGGCTCTCCTGGCTGTGTAACTCTCCCAGTACAGATCATTTTCCACCTCTCCCCTTCTTTGGGGAGGAAGGAAGGTTTGGAATTGAAAGGAATTTGCTTTTGGCTGTCACAGGTATTAAACCTTTCCCCAGATCACTTGAAGTTGGTAACAGTTGTTTAAAGCCCACATGTGGTTTGTATGTTCCCTGCCTGATTCCTCTTGTCTTTTTTTATACATGGCCAAGCCTCAATAGATGCCTTTTTACAAGAACTGTGTGCATGGGATTTCTTGCTCTGTTTTCTTTTGTACAATACTAAACCCAGGCCCCTCCCTTGTATGTAACCCAGGGAAACCATAGCAGTGAGCCTCATAAAGTCAGAGACTGCTTTGGGGTGGAAGGGACTCTAAAGTTCATCCTGTTCCAGCCCCCTGCCATGGCCAGGGACAACTTCCACCAGCCCAGGTTGCTCACAGCCCCATCCAGCCTGACCTTGAGCACTTCCAGGAATGGGGCAGCCACAGCTTCTCTGGGCAGCCTGTGCCAGGGCCTCAGCACCCTCACAGGGAACAGCTTCCTAAGATCTAAATGCACCCTCTTTCAGTTTGGAGCCATTACTTGTTTTATCACTCCAGGCCACTGTAAAAGTCTCTCTCCAGCTTTCTCATTGTCTCCTTTAGACTCTGGAGGCTGCTGCAAGCTGTCCCTGGAGCTTTCTCTTCTCCAGGCTGAACAAACCCAGCTCTCTCAGCCCGTTTCCATAGGAGAAGGGCTCCAGCCCTCAGATCACTTTGTGGCCTCCTCCAATCCCACTCCAACAGCTCCATGTCCTGATGTAGGAGTACCCAGAGCTGGATGCTGAACTCCAGGTGAGGTGTCACGAGAGCAAAGTCACGGGGCAGAATCCCCTCCCTCAGGCTGCTGCTCACTCTGCTTTGGATGCAGCCAGGGATACAGTTCCCTTTCTGGGCTGGAATGCACATTGCTGCCTCACACTCAGTTTTCATTCATCAGTAATCACAGGGCTGCCCTCAGTCCCCTCATCACCCAGCCTGTGTTTGTGCTTGGGCTTGCCCTGACCCTGCACTGTGCAGTGTTAGCTGGATGAGTGTGCTGCTGGAGCAGCGAGTGCAGCGTGTGACAAGGGAAGCACAGAGTCCCCCTGGGAGCATTTCTTGTCATGGAATCACAGAATCATTTTGGTTGTTAAAGCCCTGGAAGCTGCTGCAGTCCCAGCCCTGCCCTCACCCTGCCCAGCCCAGCACTGACCCACAGCCCTCAGCACCTCAGCCCCACGGCTTTGGGATCCCTCCAGGGCTGGGCACTGCCCCAGCTCCCTGGGCAGCCTGGCACAGGGGCTGACACCCCTCTCAGGAAACAGTTCTGCCTCAGCTCCAGCCTCAACCTCACCTGGGGCAACTTGAGCCTGTTTCCTCCTGTTTCTCTTCCCTCTTATTTCATGAGCTGGGGTGATTCTGTAGTTCACTCAGCACCACAGGCGTGTGCACAGCCATGGCTGCTCCCCACATGCACCCACACACTGCCAGGGCTGCCACTGCCACCATGCCCCACACTGGGGCAAATTGGGTCTGAGGAGCCCCAGGAGCTGCTCTTCCCCCAGCTCCTGGCTGCTGCCAGCTGCACCCAGACAATCCCCGATCTCTGTTGGCTCCCATCCCGTGCCAGAGCTGTGCCAGCTTGGGGGCAGCTCAGCACCAAACCATCAGAGGCATAATCCCAGCACAGGGAAAATTGTTTTCTTAAACAAGTTTATTCCTCCAAGGGAGGTATTTGCTTGAGAGATCTCTGCTATAAATTAAATCTTGCCTGGGGTCCAGATTAAAAGCCTCTGAGCAACAGAGCTGCTGGGGAGGGGGGGCTATGGCTGCTCCCCAACCTTGGGAGCAAGGAGGGGCTGGCAGTGACCTCTGACATAGCCCTGTGTGGCTTTCCCCATCCCTGTCCTTAGCCACATACATGTCCTGGAATCACAGAATCCCTGGATGTTAGGGGCTGGAAGGGCCCTTCAATGCTGCTCCAGCCCAACCCCCTGCTCAAGCAGGTTCTCCTGGTTCAGGGGGCACAGGAACGTGTCCAGGTGGGGTTGGAAACCTCCTGAGAAGGAGCCTCCACACCCTCCCTGGGCAGCCTGGGCCAGGGCTCCCTCACCTCAGCACCAAAGGACTTGCTCCTCTTGTTCCAGTGGCACTTTTAGTGCTCCAGCTTGTGCCCATCACCCCTTGTCCTGGCACTGGCTACCACACAACAAAGCCTGGCCCCATCCTCCTGACACTCACTCTGTAGGTACTTGTCAGTGTTGCTGAGGTGCCCCTGAGCTCATCCTTCTCTTCTCCAGACTGAACAGCCCCAGGTCCCACAGCCTTTCCTCAGCAGGAAGATGCTCCAGTCCCCTCAGCATCTTGGTGTCCCTGCACTGGCCTGTCTGCAGCAGTTCCCTGTCCCTCTGGAGCTGGGGAGCCCAGAACTGGACACAGGACTCCAGATGAGGCCTCAGCAGCTCTGGCAGAGCAGAGGGGCAGCAGAACCTCCCTTGACCTGCTGCCCACACTCTCTTGCTGCCCCCAGGCTGCCATTGGCTTCTTGCCCCCAAGGGCACGTTCCTGGCTCAGGTTTATTTGCTGTCCACCAGCACTGCCAGGTCCCTCTCTGGAGCTGCTCCCTAGCAGGTTACCCCTCAGTTGTGATGGTGCTGGGAAGTTGTGATCCAGGATGGATGCAGAAGCACCCACAACACCCCAGGATGGTGCAGTGGGCTGGATCCTGGGCTGGGTGCTGGTGGTCCCATGATGGGCACAACAGGGACATCACTGGGGGGATGTGGCTCAGCTCTGGGCAGCCCTGACCCTGACACTCCCTCTAACTCCCTCCTTGACCTTTCTCCAGTGCTTTTCCCACCTTTCCCCACTGCTGCTCCAAAGCTCCTACTGAATTTAGATCGTTACAATAAGCAAGTGATAATGTCTATGAAAGGATGGAAAACAATGCTTTGCTCTGCTGGGGGATGAGATGATATTTAGTCTCTATTTAATGGGAAACTAATTAAATTACATGAGCAAGTGAATGGAAATTTGGGTGTTAATTATGAATTTGGTGAGCTACAGAGGCTCAGGGATGATGGATGCAGGGATGATGGATGCAGCAACGTGCTGCACTCCTCAGGAGGGTCTGAGATGAGACGACAGCTGAGGAAGAATGGGATGAATGCCGTTGAATTTGTGTATGGATTCACTAGCAACCTGTCTGAGCATCCTCCCAGCCACGGGCAGCTGATAGGGACTGGCAGGCTGGGGGCTGCTGGTGCTCAGATAAGGGGAAGGTTGGTTCGATAGGTGAGGTGGTTATTGCTGGAGGTGGTTGGGGAGGTTGGGTTGGGTTGCTCTGCTGTGGCCCTTCCTGCATTCCCTGGTCTGTTTGATATTTTTATCAATCATCTGAGTGAGGGGATTGAGGGAACCCTCCGTCAGTTTGCTGATGACACCAAGCTGGGTGGGAGGGGAGATCTGTGTGAGGGCAGGAAGGGGCTGCAGAGGGTCCTGGCCAGGCTGGAGCCATGGGCTGAGGGCAGTGAGATGAGGTTCAACAAGGCTCTGGAGGGTGCTGGGTTACAAAGCAAACTGTTGGGCTCCTTTCCCACTCACTCCACAAAGTTCTCTCTCTCCTTCCAGAGAAGTGCCTCAGTGTGCTTTATTGACCTTCATCTCAAATTGATGCCTTGCAAAACTGCCCCTGGGTGGGAGCCAGGCAGGAGCTCAGCACCCTTCTGTCACCCTGCATGGTTTTACATCAGGCTGCTTTTGCCTTTCTCTGGTAGCTTTTGGAGCTGACAGGGAGGGTTGAGCTGAGCACAACAGATTTGTCTGGTCATTGCCAAGGACATGCTATGGGCTGGTTGGGTCCTCATCTTTTGTTGACCCATGGGGTGAAACCAGTGCCTCTGCTACGGGTTTCTGCTGTGCTCAAAACACAGAGGAGCCCATGAGCTTGATCCTGGAGATGGGTCTGGTGTCCCCAGATAACCCCGAGGAACCTGAGACACCTTTCCTCATGGGATGAGGGTGATGGAAGCTCTCTCGGGCTCTTGGTGAGGATCTAGAGAGGACGAAGCCAAGGGTGCTGGAGGTGATGGAGTCAAACCCACAGTGGATGGGTGGGATGCTGCCTGGCAAGGTGTGGGCAGCCATGGGGCTGGTGGAGGTTGCAGCTCACTGCGTCCTCACTTAACCAGTTAAACTCAGAGGTTGTTGTGTTGTGTAAACTCCCAGGACCCCTGGTTCAGAGCATCACTCAGTGAACTCACTGCATTTCTGCAGCATTGGTTTTGCATTCATGCAAGCCAAGTGTTTTCTGCCAAGCTCGTCCTTCAGCCATGCCTGGGCCTCCCAAAACACCCCTGGAAGCACAGAGCAGGGAGGGAGAGAAATTCCCACCACAGAGGGGGATGGAAAAGCTCCAGGCTGGTCCCAGCAGTACATGGGGATGTGTGGTCTGTCTGGGTCATACTTGGATGAAGCAGGTTAGACCACGGCCAGACCAACACCTGCACACAGCTGCATCTGTAAGGCTACAGCCCCTCGATGCCTTGCAGGGCTCCTCTGACACCTAAGGGTGCATGGGGCTGGTGTAGGAGACGCTTCCCTGTAAAAATCAGGGCTGAAGATTAAGAAATCATGGAAGTGGAAAGCAGTGAAGTGTTCCCAAGTCCTTCTGCTAGGTGGCATTTCAGAGGGAGGTTTCTGAAGCAGCATCCCGGTTATTCCTCGGCAAGCTCCGGATCCCCCTGAAGGTGCTCTGTGAAAAAAAGAACAAAGGCGAGCCGGGTGGGTGGTGGTTAGGGGCCATACCCTGCCAGCTCCATCTGCACCTACCTCCTTGCTGGATCGGGGGCTGCGAGCCCTCTGGGAGCAGAGCCCCAAAGCCCAACGGCCGGCTGCTGTCTTGCCTCTGGCCAGCGATCGCTCCCCGCCGCGTGTGCTGAGCTGTGCGGAAAGGCTCTGCAGGGGCATCCTGGGGACTTTCCTCCCAAAGCTGGGCCATCTGTCCTCCCTGCAAGCCCAGCTGCTGCCCTGGCAGAGCCACCCCGGGGAGCTTCCAGAGGAGCTGTCTGCGACATCCCTGCGCTGCGGGTCCAGGCACCACCCCAAGGGCCGCAGAGCTTGAGGGATGGGGGAGGGCAGCAGCTCACCAGCCCTTTGCAAACCTCCAGAGACAGCGAGCAAAGAATCCAAACCTCCCATTAAAAAGCAAACCAAACAAAACCCAAAAAGCCGGCCGCGTGACGATGAGGAACCAGGGGGACGAGGAACCGCGGGCGCGCCCGGGACCTGCGCGCTGCGGCGATGCCAACGCGCCGCCCGGAGCTCCCGGAAGCCGCCAAGGGCTCGGCAGCGCCTCGGCGTGTCCGGCCCCGGCCCCACCCGCGCCGGCCGCGCCGCCCGCCCNNNACCCCGACCCCTCCCGCCGCCTCCTCCCGGCGCGCCCCCGACCCCGCCCGCCGCCTCCCTCCTCCCCGCCCGCCCCCGGGGCGCGGAGCGCGGCTGTGCGGGAGAGACAATAGAGAGGGGCCGGGTTGGGCTCCGCGCACAGCCCCTGAGCCCCCGGGATGGATGGAGAGGTGTGCGCGGCCCCGGGAGCCCTGCGCCGGAGGATGGGGCTGTAGCGGGCTCGGGGAGAGGCGGAGAAGGGGGGCGATGCCCGTTTCTGAGCTCAGCCCGCCTCTGTGCTAAGCTGGCAGCATGCGGGAGGCGGCGGGGCTGCTGTGAAGAAAGTAGCGGGGACTGGCCGGAGGCTGGAGAAGGGGACATGGTGCCGGTGTCCCCCTGATGCTCCCCGGGAGGCGGCTTTGCTGGCGAAGGGGAGGCTGCTGAGGAAGCTGGAGGACGGAGACGCGAGGCCACGGTGGAGAAAAACCGAGGCTCCGGGTTGGGAAAACCATGGGGAGATGCAATGGGAGATGTACGCTGGTCGGATTCTGCTGCCTGCAGCTGGTAAGGCGAAGGGGCCGTCTGCCCTCATCAGCATGCCGGGTTGTGCTTTGTGCTCGATATTGGCTGTCACCCTTACCCACTCCGTCTCGGCGGTGACCTTGCTGTGGGACCAGCTTGGGATTGGTTCAGTCACCCCAAACCCTCCAAAAAAAAAAAAGCTAAAAAGGAAAAAATAGCCATCCTGAAGGAGGAAAGAGATGCCCCATGTCAGCCCCCGGCTGTGCCCGGAGTTGTGGCTGGGGAGATGGATGCCAAGCCAACGCTTCCCTGTGCTGTCAGCGCCTGGGGATGCGTCTCCAGCAGGTGTGAGCTTTTGTTCCCAACTGCAGCCTCTTCCCTCCCGAGTTCGCTCCCGCTGGCGGCTGCTCGTCCCTGCTGACTCCCAGGATGGGGGATTTTTTTAGAGGAGGGGGAGGAGGGGATCGAGGCGAAGAAGGGAAACTTGAAGCAGCTGCCAAGCACTTTGGAAACTCTCCCCCCGCTTTGGAGCGAGCCCCGTGTGCCGGGGCCGGGGGGCAGCGGGATGCTGGGGACAGGGACAAGGGACCAGGGACCAGGTTTCATTTGAATAACGCTCGTCGCTCTTCCTAATAATTAGGTGTTGGCTTTGCTGCCGCCCACGAATGGATCTTCATCGGGCTGCTGCCAGGGGAGGGGGCAGAGGGAGCGCCTGGTGTGTTTTTGGGGTGGGGGGGTTTCCCGGTCAAACCAGCACCCACGAGGTTGCGATTGATGATCCCGGGTTCGAGAGAGGACAATCAGCATCCTGACAACTTGTCCCCGCCCGGGCTTGTCAGGGCGAGGAAAACGAGGGGGAAGTGCCAAAACGCCCGAGGGCCAGCCCGTGATGCCCCCGGGGATCGGGGGAGGGGGGGAAGGTGATGGGGTGGATGGAGGCAGCGATGGAGAGAGGCTCCAGATCCTCTCGGGAACTGCTGGTGGCATCTTGCCGCTGGGCACTTTGTCCCCGGCGCTGCTCTCGTTGATGCTCCAGCATCAGGAGGCAGCAGGAGGGGACAGGTCCCAGCTGTTGAATAGAGGCTGGGGACGAGGCTTTGCTGGGAAGGACACGGGAGGTTTTTTGAGCCAGTCCTCGGCCCCAGGCGGTGAAGCTGTGCTGGGCTCATCCCTGCCTTGAAGTGCTGCCGTTTCCCAGCCTCTTGTGTCCTCAGCTGTCCCCCCCCACTTCTCTCTGTGATGTCTTGCTTTGTGCTTCACTCACCATCCCTCTCACCCAGGATCAACCCAACGGGTGTTTTTGGGGCTGTGCAGGAGTTTCTGGGCTTTCAATCACTCTTTTTTGTCTTCCCCCACTCAGCTCCCAAAGAAGTTTGTTGGTGTTTGTTCCCTGAGAGAGCTGAGGCATTGGAATCTGTTTTAAGGGGCAGAACTGAAGTGGTGTGAAGCTCCTGGGCTGGGAGAGCAGCTCCTGCTCACACCCACAGAAACTCTGTGCTGAACGTTTGGGTCAGGCTTTCCTCTCCTCCTCCTCCTCACCCCGTGTGTCCTGCTGCTGCTGGCATCCCCCAAAGCTTGGCTCTCAAATTGGCCTTTCCACCCCAGCTCCCCCCCTCCCAGTCTGCAGGATGCTCTCTCGAGCTCCTTCCCAGCTCTGGAGGCTGCAGCTTGTGTCCCATGGGCTGTGAGGAGGTGCCTCTGGTGCCCCATCCCATACTGGTGGCACCCACCAATGCCACTGGGTGTCCTGCCTGGGCTGAGGGGTCTGGGTACCCACACACAGCCCTGGTCTGAGCCATGCCCAGGGTGATGGAGGTGGTAGATGCCATCAAGGTGTCCCCTTGTCCCTGGGGTGGCATGGCCAGGCTGCATGGAGCAGGCAGTGCTGAGGTTTGGGAGTGGATGATGGGGAGTGGGAGTGATGTCTGGCTCCATCTCTGCTCCTCTGCTTCAGCCACTCTGTGCCACCCACAACACTGGAGCTGCGCTGTGGGGCTCATATGTCCCCCATCCAGGTAGCCCTGATGCCTGCCCTGGGCCCTCTGTACTCTGAGGGGCACAGCTCCCAGAGCTGGGGCTGCCCAGAAAGCTGTGCCCCATTGCTGTGGGGTCAGCCTGTGCCAACAGAGGGGCTGCCCAGTGAGCAGGCTGCCTTGCCAAACCACACTGATGAGCTTGTGCCTCAGTTTCCCCCTAAACAAAGCAGCGTGGGTGGGATGCAGCCTGCCCTAGGGTGATGCCACATCTCCAGCTGGTCCTTGCTGCCAGGCCCCTTTCCCACAGCCACCTTCCATGTCCCTCTTGGTTTCCCCAACATTTGCAACCTGGTCCCCAGGGATGTTGCCCTGGTCCCGTGTGCCCCCTGGCTGTGTCCCCTCCCAGCCCTGTCCCACCCTGAGAGGGGCTGCCAGGAGATATTTATGCTGATGGGATGGGTTGAAATCCAAACTCCTGAGGTTTTTGCTGATCCTCCTCATTTGAGAGGCTGAGAACTGGCTGTGGGGTGTGTGGTGGCTCTGTCATCCTTCCTCTGTGGTGCCTGTTGTTGTCAGAAGGGTTTGTGTCAGAAGGTGAGGTGGTTGGATGGCAAATGGAGCTGGAGGTGACACCACCCCAGCTCCCCACTGCCAGAACAGGCTCAGGGGTTTGAGAGCCACAAGCTGCAACTCTTGTTAACTCTGAAGCCTAATGGTGTCAGTGTCAGACTGGGACAGCCACGTTGCTGGGGGTGGATCCAGACTGGGAGACACTGACATGGCAAATGAGCATGTGGATGGCTGGAAGCTGAGGGCTGGCTGAGATCTCTCTGTACCCAGCTGGCTGCTGTCACGCACCCCTTGGCCATCCCTCTCTGTGCCCTGGGGCTGTGCTCAAGGGCTGGCACAGGATGGGTGGGCTCAAGCAGGCTCCTTCTCCATCCCAAAGTGGTGACTCCGCTGCCTCCCACCGTGCCCTGGGACTGGCTGGGGCTGGAGCTGCTGAGCTGGGGCAGAGCAGCCTTGCTCCCAGACACCCCCTCAGCTCCTGCTTTGTTTCTCTCCTGCTTTAATTGGCTGGAAAATCAAAGCCTGGCTGAGCCTGCCAGAGCCTGCCAGGCTGGCAGCGTGTGCTGCCATGCCCTGTGCCACGCTGTGCCACGCTGTGCCAGCACTGCCATGCCATGTGCCACACTGTGCCAGCACTGCCATGCCCTGTGCCACACTGTGCCATGCTGTGCCAGCATTGCCATGCCATGTGCCACACTGTGCCATGATGTGCCAGCACTGCCATGCCCTGTGCCACACTGTGCCATGCTGTGCCAGCATTGCCATGCCATGTGCCACTCTGTGCCATGCTGTGACAGCACTGCCATGCCATGTGCCATGCTGTGCCACACTGTGCTGGCCCTTCTATGCCATATGCCATGCTGTGCCATGCTGTTTTGGTGCTGCCATACTGTGCCATGCTTCCATCTGCCATCCTTCCTCCCTCAGCTGCCCTGGGGCAGGGGCAGGGTGAGGGGCTGTTGTCATTTCCCATCCCTGCAGGGAGCGGTGCCCCCACACTGAGCCTGGAGAAGGTAACAACAGGATGGGATGTGTGACAGGAGAGGATGGTCCCATCCCTCCCTCTCAGCCCTGTGTGACACCCCCTTCCCCACAGGCACCCCACAGCCCCACTGCTGCCCCCTGCCATCCCCCCCCGCCCTCATTTGCCCTCATTTGGCCACCAACCCTCCAGCCCCAGCCTGTGCCATCCTCCTCCCACAGCCCACGGCAGCTTTTGTCCTCCCGCCGTGGCTGATCCCTGAGCGTGGGGATGGCACCAGGGGCAACGGGGCCAGAGCTGCCACCCCAACAGCTCCAGGGGCAGGGGGAAAGGAGCTGGGGCTGAACTCTGGATGGGGCTTTTCAATTAGACAATTAAATGCACAATTAGGTGTAATTACCAGCGCTCAGAAGGCGAGACTGTTGGTAATGGGCATGTAATCTACTGCAGTCACTGTTGATACTGCTCTGCTCTGCTCCCTAATGATTATGGAAAGCTTTCACATTTGCATGGTTGCCATGGAGATTTGGGGGGAGGGGGGGGACTGGCAGATGGGGTGGGAGTGGGGGGTGAGCCCCTCGTTTCCCCACAGTCCATCTCTGCTTGGCTGGGTGCACAGATGCAGGGTGGTGGGTGCTGGAATGGAGGGATGGGCAGCACTGAGCATTCAGACAACCCCAAGGTGGGAAATTGCTCCTGTTAGAGGAATCCCCATCCCCCACCACCCCCAACCCACCTTGTCACCCAGCCCAAGAACCCCAGCAGGGACCCCAAGGTGTGGGTGGCCTCTGAGGAGCATCCCAGCCTGGCGAGCCCTCTGCACAGATGTTGCAGCCACTTGCTTCCAGAGGCAGAGCTCTGCCTGCCAGGCTGCTGGGGAGGTGTTTTGGTGCTTGGCTGGGGCAGGCAGACCCTCAGAGCTCGCAATTAAAGCCACAATTAAAGTGCAGTACATCTAAATTTGCAGGAGCAGTTAATGTGCACCCGGGAGGATTAACCAGAGAGGCTGAAGAACTCTCTAAATCATTCATGGCTGGTTGTACCAGAGCTGGGAGGGATGGGGACTGGGAAAGCAATGTCTCAGAGGGATGGGTTGTAAAGGAAATAAAGAGGATGAGGCAGAAAACAGCCTGACCTGACACTGGGGCTGTGAGGGTGAGGGAAGGAGAGGTTGATGCACGATGTGATGAGCAAAGCCTGAGAGCCAGCGGCCTAATTGGTGTCTGGGAGAATGAGTCTTGTCCAGATCCAACTTGATCTTGTTTCTTCCTGAGCTCCTGAGCTGAGCTGCTGAAAGGGACTGAACTGTCCTGGGTGGTGTTTGGATGCTGATGAGCAATTTGGTTTAATCCCAGAGGCTTTCTATTAGGAGGAGGAAAAAACCCCCAGCACTGTAAAAAGTCAGTGATGCTCATTTCAGTAACAGAGAGAAGGAAGAAATCACTGATGGGAGGGTGGCACAGGGCAAGCCAGGGATGGGCCCCCCTGTTCAGCAGCCCTGCCAGTCTGTGGGGTAGATGGGTCTCCTGTCCCAAAACAGAGTCACAGAATCACTTGGGTTGTTAACGCCCTTGAAGCTGCTGCAGTCCCAGCCCTCCCCTCACCCTGCCCAGCCCAGCACTGACCCACAGCCCTCAGCAAGGTGGGACATGCCCATTCTTCCCCTCCCAGGGATGCAAAGGGCTGGCAACTGGTACTGAGGCTGTGGCAAGAACTGCCCAAAGGCAGCAAGGAAAAGCCATCACACCTACAGGTGATTTCATGTTGCAGTTATTTACCTTTGGGGCTAAAAAAGCTGCTTTTCTGTCCAAAACACACTCTCTTTTCTCCTTCATTAAACCCTGCTGGTACCAGGGAGCTCTTCCACCTCCCTGGCTTCCCTTAGAGCAGCCACAGAGACTGAGCTGCTCAAGAGGCCACTTTACTGCATGTTCCAAGCCTGGATCTCTGTTCCTGATCTAAGGGAATTGGGATTGGAGAAGAGGAGGCTGAGGGCAGATAGGAGCACTCTCTGACACTCCCTGACAGGAGGCTGCTGGGAGCTGGGGGTCAGGCTCTGCTCCCCAGTAACGAGTGAATAGGACGAGAGGAAAGGGGCTCAAGTTTCCCCAGGGGAGGTTGAGATTGGAGCTGAGGCAGAACTGTTTCCCTGAGAGGGGTGTCAGCCCCTGTGCCAGGCTGCCCAGGGAGCTGGGGCAGTGCCCAGCCCTGGAGGGATCCCAAAGCCATGGGGCTGAGGTGCTGAGGGCTGTGGGTCAGTGCTGGGCTGGGCAGGGTGAGGGGAGGGCTGGGACTGCAGCAGCTTCAGGGGCTTTGCCAATAAAAATGATTCTGTGGCTGTTGGGAGGATGCTGGGGGTGGGTACCAGCATCCTTCCAGCCTTGCATTGATTCTCTGAGGCTGGAAAAAGGCTCTGTAAGCCATCAGCTGTTGCACATCACCCCAGGGAATGGGGTGCTGCCAGCTTCTCCCTTTGCAGGGCTGTGGACCCCTTGGGATGCTGCAGCCATCACTGAGTCCTGAGGCTTGGGTTTGATCCTTGTGGAAAGGGGAGAAAATAGCCAAGAGCATCCATCAGGGATGAAAGATCCACAAACCCCTGATTTCCCATCCAGAGCAGCCACACATCTTCCCAGCTCCTCCAGTGCTGACTGGAGAGATGCAGCTTATTGCCTGTTGATTGCTGCAGCCTCAGGCAGCATCAGGCCCTCAGGCTGGGTCCCCATCCCTCATCCTCCTGGCATAGCCCAGGATGTCCTTGTCCCCATCTCGGCGTGGAGATGGGGGTCAGTTTTGGTTGAGCTGAATGGGGAGAAATGCTGGGTTCAGGCTCAGGATGAACCTTTTGGTGTCTTTTTTCTCCCTCTCCCCCTTTGAAAGCAGCAATTGGTCTCAATTTTCCAAATAGATATTTAACAGGTTGGAAAACTGGAAAGGCAAAGCTGGCACTGAGCAGCCCTGGTCAGATTTAAACAGGACATTAACCCTCCAAGTGCTTTATTAATGAGATTAATAACAGCTCCCATGTGCTTGGCTGGGAAGTTTCACCTGGGTCTGGGTTGGGCTTTGCTGCAGGAAGAGATTTGCGGGAGGAGAAAAAGCCCCAGTTGCCCAAACGCTGCTTTGGCTGCAGCTAGGTGGGAGCAGCAGGGCAGGATGGCACCTTTGGTCTGGTTTTTACAGCCAATTGCCCCTGTGGCAGGGTGGGAGATTCTAGGGGGATGCACGTTGGGGTGAAGTTTCCCCCTTGCTCAGTAGGGATCAGCTGCTGGGAGCCTGCAGGGACTCTGGGGGCTCAGCACATCAAGGGCTGCCAGAGCCTTTGGGAAGCAGGAGCTTGGAGAGGTTTGCAGGAGGGCATGGGGTGGGGTTTGGGGGGTGCATCCCACAGCATGTGAAGAAACATAAGCATCTGTGGGGCTGCAGTGAGGGTGGTTGGGCTGTGGAGCTCCCAGCCTGAGTCTCAGCACCCTCATCATCCTCTGTGCCCATGCTGGGTGCCATCCAGGCAGGGGATACAGCAGGCAAAGGACACAACCAAAGGCAAGGCTGAAAGCAAGCTCTGAGGGCTGGCATACTGCTTGGTCCTCAGGTTAATTAGCTTGATTGGGGCTAATTAGTGCTCTGGGTTGCTCTGGTCTCTTCCAATAACTGGATTGATAGTGCAGGCCTTTCCCACTGCACATGTGTGGGACAGAGCTCATGTCCCAGGAGGGTTTATGGAGAGAGGAGCTGGGGCAGAGCAGCTTTGCTTCCCTTGGTTTTTTCCCAAGGAAGGAAAGTGCCAAGACCTTTATGGAAGGGATCCAGGAAGCCAAAGGACTGAGGATGGTCTGGCTCTGCCATGGAGAATGTCCCATTTGGGGCTGGAGGATGGGCTGCACTGGGCACACTGTGCTGGTGTGATGTGTCTCTGCCTGGGCACTCTCATGCCAACCCCCAGGGATGCTCAGGTACAAAGCCCCAGCTGGGAAATGTCCCAGGGGGAGAGGAGTGGCAAGAGGGGAGAGGTTGGAGTGGAGGATATTTGGGGTCGCCATGGAGGAAGCATTGGAACGGGCTGCCCAGGGAGCTGGGGGAGTGCCCAGCCCTGGAGGGATCCCAGAGCCGTGGGGCTGAGATGCTGAGGGCTGTGGGTCAGAGCAGCCACACATCTTCCCAGCTCCTCCAGTGCTGGCTGGAGAGATGCAGCTTATTGCCTGTTGATTGCTGCAGCCTCAGGCAGCACCAGGCCCTCAGGCTGGGTACCCATCCCTCATCCTCCTGGCATAGCCCAGGATGTCCTTGTCCCCGTCACGGCGTGGAGATGGGGGTCAGTTTTGTTTGAGTTGAATGGGGAGAAATGCTGGGTTCAGGCTCAGGATGAACCTTTTGGTGTCTTTTTTCTCCCTCTCCCCATTTTAAAGCAGCAATTGGTCTGGGCTGGGCTGGGCAGGGTGAGGGGAGGGCTGGGACTGCAGCAGCTTCAAGGGCTTTAACAGCCCCAATGATCCTGTGATTCTGTGCTCATGTGGGAGTGGAGGATGCTCAGGGTGAGAGTGGAGGGTGCTTGGAGTGAGGCTGAAGGGTGCTCGAGGTGAGGGGGGAGGATGCTGCGAGGAAGCCTGGGGGATGGTGGGGGTGGGAGGGAAGATGCTGAGGCTAACGGGAGCCCACGGGAAAAACCTGTCTGCTCTCTGTTCTGTGCACTAATGGCTCAGATTGATGATGGTCCTCAACTAGTGCCGGCAAATGACAAGCTGCAAGTCCTTGTGCCGTGGCCCTCAGGGCTCTGTCACTCGCACACTCACTCCGGGGCTGGGCAGGGGCTGGGCAGTGCTGTGCTGCCTTCAGCCAGCTCCCCACTGTCTGGAACCACGGCCCCAGCCCCAGGGAAGGGACCCCTCGCCCACCCATGGGCCAGGCAGCTCTGCACAAACCCTCTGCAGGCTCCCAGGTATATTTTCCTCTCTCTTTCCCTCCCACCTGCCCCTATTTTAGCTCAGGAATGGGCTCTGTCCCCCTTATCCAACCCGAAGCCTGATGTGCCCTTGGGGCACAGGGTCCCCATCTGAGCTGCCAGGACCCTCCCCAGCTCCTGTCCCCTCCTGTCCCCTCCCCTGCTGTCACTTCCAGCCCATCACCTGTCAATTCCCTTGGGACTCTCAGGCAAAACCTTTCCTGGCCCCTTTCTCTGGCATCTGGTGCCATTCACCCTCGGGGAGGGGGTGGGAGGATACAGCAGGAGCCCTGTGACAGGCACTGAGGTGGCCCAAGGCTGGCACAGAGTCCCTGTGGTGGTGTGGGGACTGTTGGCAGGGTGGTCAGGCTGCAGTGAGGTTTGGGAGGGTCTGGGGGTGCCTGTTGGCTGCCCAGGGCTGGGGATGGTACATGTGTGTGTCAGTGGTGGCATCCCCCTGGCATGGTAGCACCAGGTAGGGACACGAGGAGGGGGATGCTGTGGGGCTGGGGCCAGGCGTGGGACCCACAGGGGCTTGTCCCCAAGAGCTGAGAGTCTCTGGACATGGTCACATCCCCTTGTCTTTGCTCCTGGGGGACACCCAGGATATCACCCCTCCATCCCTTTCTCTGAAGGGACATGAGGCAGAGCCCAGGGGATCAGTGCAGGATCAGTGCTGAGACCTGTTTTATTCCCTGCTGGGAGTTCACACCACAGCTCTGGCTGGGTGGCTGCACAGAAGGGTTGCACTTGGCAGCAGCAGGCTGGGGGTGTTATCACCCACCCTCTGTCATTAAAGGATTGATTTATATAGTGTCAAACCCCTTTTCCCCTCAAAGCTCAGCAGTGAGCAGAGGCTGGGGCAGGTTGGGGCAGTTCCCCACTGACCCTGCTGCAAGGACATCCCTGTCCCACAGCCAGAGCCACCAGCCTTCCTCAGGCTGCAGCTCACCAGATTGTAAGGCAGGTTTTAAGACACTTGAAGGTGTCAGGAGCCATATTTAGGGACATATTTAGATGTGATTTACACCCCATCAGGTGCAGACCCTCCTCATCATCCCCTGAGCACTCCCACCCTAATTTTGGTACCCACAGGGTTGTGCTGCCCCAAACCATCCCTCCTTTTGGGTGCACCCACAGGGGAGATGAGGATTTACATCTCAAAATTCGGGAAGAAAGGCTCAGCCCAGCAGCACCCATGGTTTGCATCCAGGACTGATGCTTCCACCACCTCCTGAGGTCCTCCCTGTGGGTCCCACCTAGGGAAACTGGGCTCTCTCTGGGTCCCCCTGTTCCATCTTCCTCCGTGCCACGAGAGACTCTGACCCCACTAATGACCCTGACCCTGCTAATGATGTCACCTCCCACCTCACAGCAGCCCCAGGCCCTCATTATTTTCACTCAACCCCCTCCCCTCCCCACCAAGAAGGAGCTGTGAGGCAAGGTGGGGGATCCCGTGGGGAAGCAGCACTTGGCAGACAAAGCAAAGCCAGTCCTAACAAAGGGACTTGAATTATACATGGGGTACAGGCTCAGTGCCTGCCTGGCAATTAGCAGGACCCTCATTAGTGAGGTCAATGGTGGGGTTGGTGTCCCCCACCCAGCAGAGGAGGGGGATGGGACAGGGGGATACAGGGAGAGCCCCAGAGCCCTGTTTCTCATGGAGGAGGGAACACCAGGAGGTTGTGGGAGCATCAGTGTGTGTGTCCTGACCATGGGAGTCTCACCTGGGAACCCCAGAGGGTCTCCCCAAGTCCTGTGTCCACGCTGTGGGTGCTGCTGGGTTGAGTTTTCCCTCCTCTGGGTGCACACAAAAAGAGAGGTGGCTTGGGACAGCAGCCATCACCCAGCTGGCACTGCCATCCTATGTGGTTATGGGGGAAGAAAACCCTCCAGGTTTGAGGGGGAAAAGTCCCAGTTTCCCCAGTGTGGGGCTAGCCCAGATGCCAGGGGAATGGGCTCACATCCTCCTTGGACAGGGGACTGATGGCTGTACAGGCCCTGCTGCAGGCTTTGAGATGGTTAGGGTGAGTCTTGTTACCTGTTGTGATATCCTAGTGCCACTGCTTGTCACTAAGGACACCCCAGTGCCATTCCTTGTCACTAAGAGCATCCCAATACCACTCCTTGTCATTGGAGACATCCCAGTGCCATTCCTTGTCATTAAGAGCATCTCAGTGCCACTGCTTGTCACTGAAGACACCCCAGTGCCACTCCTTGTCATTAAGAGCATCCCAGTGCCACTCCCTGTCACTGAAGGATGTGGTGAGGAGTGGGAAGGCACTGGGTGGGTGCTGGGATGGATCCAGCCCCCAGGAGCTCCTCATGCAGCACCATGCAACAAAGGGGTTAGTAAAAAGCAACCCCCAACCCCCCTCCCCAGCACTGTGGGTATAAAACAAGGAGGAGCCAATTAATCAAAGCAATCTTTGTGGCTGTTTCAGGAGTCTCTAACGAGCTGCCATCCGCTGCAGCCGCTAATCGCTGCCTTTAATAACGTGCCATGGTCGTGGCACACTCTGCTCATTAACCCCTCTCTGCCAGGAGTGGGGAAGGGAAGCTGGGGAGGTTTTTAAGAGCACCAGCTCTTTCTCTAAAGAGATATGTTCAGACACCTTCAACTTGCCTGGTTTATGTCTGGGTTTATCCCTTTGGATGCCTCTCCTGCTCGGATACTGTTGCCCTGGGGTGAGAGGGAATGGGGCAGCAGTTGAGTGCTGTGATGCTGTGGGACTGCAGCCCTGGGCTGGAGCAGTAGTTGGGTGCTGTGATGCTGTGGGATTGCAGCCCTGGGCTGGAGCAGTGTGGCTCCAATGCCATCCCTGGTCACAGGGACTGCTCAGAATCGAAGGCAAATGCTGGATGGGATTGTCATTGAATCCCTCCATAGGTAATGAGCAGCACTAATGATGTCCTGGGTAGACTTTTGCTCCTTAAAGTGTCCCAAAAAACATTCTGAGTGCTTGGGGGAGCAGCCAAGTGTCTTCTGTGGCTCTCACAGCCAGCCCTGACTGCTCCTCACTGCCTGGGTGCTTTTGTACTCAGCCTATGGGATGAGTGGGAAACCCATGGGTGCCTCGAGCATCTTCTCCTTGCAAGGTGCTGGGGGGGGTCACACATAGCCAGGAGGAGACCCTCAGGAGCCCAGGGTCAGGATTCAATGTAGAAATAAGAATAAATCCCCAATCCTCCAAGAAGCTCAGGTCCAGGAGGGTTTTGTTCATCCAGGGATGAGCATAAGCATGATAGCCCTGCCTGCAGCAGGCAGCTCTGCCCATCACCAGGCCTCATGGCTGCCTGGGGCTTGAGGAATCACCCCAAGGAGAGAGAAACCCACAGGTTTTATCCCACAAGTCCCACAGGGTTAATTCCCCTAAACCCCTTTGGTGTTGGCAGCTACCTCCTCACGGGCTGCTGGGCAGCCCAATCTCTTAGACCTCATCTCAGGGTGCTCTGATCCTTGATTTTAAGGCTAAAATACAGAGAAGTGCTGGAAGAGACACGCAAACCACCCCTGGGTACCACCTCGGGATGGCTCCTTCATCCCTCTAAGATGCAGGAGCATCCCCATCTCCTCCACAACAGCATCTACCCTCCTTCCCCGGCTGCCGCCGGCTGCTCTTTTCTCAGCGGCACCGCTCCGAGGGATTATTTTCGCTCCCCGGCTCATTACCAGGGTTGTTACCAGGCAGATTTCCACTCCCCATTCTCCGCTCGCCCGCCCGCGGGCCGGGGGAGGAGGCAGCGCCGGTTTCCATAGCGATGCGCTCGGCTTTAATCAGGGTTTCTTTCCTGGGAGAATTGATTACGAAAGGTGTCACTAAATAAGTCAGTAAATTGGATTTTTTAGATATATATATATATATATATATATATATGTTTTGTCCTCCCCTCTATCGGGTTCTATTAACAGCGACTCGGAGGCGCCGGCTGAGCTCCCAGGGAAATGAGCTCTTTGCTTCTCGCAGGTGTCGGGTTAAAGAACTGAACGGGGAGAATTAGCATCCAAATTGCCTTGGGGCTTAATCCTTGTCCAAACGGGCTCAGCCACCGCGGGGTGTTGGGGACATCTGCAAAGGGTCCTGGGCAGGCTGGAGCCATGGGCTGAGGGCAGTGGGATGAGGTTTAACAAGGCTCAGGGTTGGGTCCTGCCCTTGGGCCACCCCAAGCCCAGGCAGCTCCAGGCTGGGGCAGAGGGGCTGGAAACTGCTGCAGGGAAAGGGCCTGGGGAGGTTGGTGCCAACAGCTGAACAGGAGCCAGCAGCGTGCCCAGGGGGGCAAGAAGGCCAAGGGCAGCCTGGCTGGGATCAGCAGTGGGGTGGCAGCAGGAGCAGGGCAGGGATTGTCCCCTGTGCTGGGCCCTGGGGAGGCTGCAGCTCCAGGGCTGTGTCAGTGCTGGGCCCCTCACTCACTGCCACAGGGACACTGAGGGGCTGCAGCGTGGCCAGAGCCGGGCACAGAGCTGGGGAAGGGGCTGGAGCACAAGGGTGCTGGGGAGGGGCTGAGGGAATGAATGGGGGTGTTGAGGCTGGAGAAGAGGAGGCTGAGGGCAGACAGGAGCCCTCTCTGACACTCCCTGACAGGAGGCTGCAGGGAGCTGGGGGTCAGGCTCTGCTCCCCAGTAACAAGAGGAAAGGGGCTGGAGTTGCCCCAGGGGAGGTTGAGGCTGGAGCTGAGGCAGAACTGTTTCCCTGAGAGGGGTGTCAGCCCCTGTGCCAGGCTGCCCAGGGAGCTGGGGCAGTGCCCAGCCCTGGAGGGATCCCAAAGCCGTGGGGCTGAGGTGCTGAGGGCTGTGGGTCAGTGCTGGGCTGGGCAGGGTGAGGCCAGGGCTGGGACTGCAGCAGCTGCAAGGGCTTCTCCAACCAAAATCATTCTCTGATCTTCTGCTTGCTTTTCCTGAAGTGTTGACTCCTGCTCCCTCCTCATCCCTGTGCAGCCCCAACATTTGTCTGTATCTCACCTGCAGAATGTGTTATTTAGGGGATCTGTCTCCCTAAGTCCCTTCTGGTTCCCTATCTTGTTTGCTATTCCTGTGCACCCCCCAAATTTAAGCCCAAGGTTCCCCATATTTAAGCCTCAAATCCTCCAAATTTGAGCCCAAGATCTTCCAGATCTAAGCCCAAGATCCTCCGAATTTTAAGCCCCAAAGAAGATGCCTCAGATTTAAGCCCAACATCCCCCAGATCTAGGGTAATGATCTCCCAAATTTCAGCCTAAAATCTCCTAAATGGAAGACCAAGATCCCTCAAATTTAAGTCCCAACCTCCTCAGATCCAAGCTCAATGTCTCATAAATTTAAGCCCAAGTTCCCCCAGACTTAAGCCCAAGATCCCCTGGATCAAAGCTGAAGTTCCCCCAAATTTAAGCCCCAAATCTCTCAGATTCAAGCCCAGGGTCTCCTAAATTTCAGACAGTTTCTCACAGGTATGAGCCCAAGAAATCTCAGGCTTAAATCCCAGATATCCCCCAAGCTGGAGTGAGACCAGAGCAGTTCTCTCCTGTGGCTTGTTGCTGATTCCATTCTTCAAGAACAGAGAGACTCTCCCTCACCCCATCGACCTTGGGACCAGAGGGTTGGGCAGTGATGGGGTCTAGGGGCTGTCCCCTTAGTCACCACATCCCATGGGCAAACTGGCATTGGAGGAGATCATAGAATCCCAGAATCCCAGCATGGTGGGGTGGGAAGGGCCCTGCAGAGCTGCTCCAGCCCAAACCCCTGCTCAAGCAGGTTCCCCTGGCTCAGGGGGCACAGGAACGTGTCCAGGTGGGGTTGGAAACCTCCTGAGAAGGAGCCTCCACACCCTCCCTGGGCAGCCTGGGCCAGGGCTCCCTCCCCTCAGCACCAAAGGAGCTTCTCCTGGTGTTTAAATGGAACCTTTGGTGTTCCAGCTGATGTCCATCACCCCTTTTTCTGTCAAAGTGTCACCCCATCCTCCTGACACCCACCCTTGAAGTGCTGATGAGGTCTTTCCCTCAGGCTTCTCTTCTCCAGACTGAACAGCCCCAGGTCCTGCAGCCTTTCCTCCTCACACACATGTTCCATCCCCCGCTGCTGTGTCAGTCAGGGATGGGGCCCTGCTCAGCATCTCCAGGCTCTCAGGGAGAGATCCCTCCACTCTGAGCAATTCCCTATTTACTCAGAGGATTTTTAGAGGGTTTGTTTTTGCTCGATTTTAATTAATTCTCAACCTCTCCATGGCCATGCTGCTGCTGCTGGGCTTGCTGCTGCCAGGCTCCTGTGTGGCAAGGAGCTGCTGCTCCTTGGGGCTAATTGAGGGACCAGAGAGGGGATTTATTTGCTATGGGGTGGATGGATCGGGTGGGATGGATGGAATGTGTGGGATGCATAGGATAGGAGAGAATTGATGATGGATGGGATGGGATGGGATGGGATGGGATGGGATGGGATGGGATGGGTATAGATGGGATGGGAGAGGATAGATGGATGGGATGGATGTGATGGATGGGATGCATAGGAGGGATAGGGTGGAATGGGATAGATGAGATGGGGTGGGATGGGATGGATAGAATGCAGAGGATGGGAGGGGATTGATGGATAGGATGGATGGGATGCATGGAAGGGATGGGGTGGGATGGAATGGAGTGAGATTGGAGAGATGGGATGAGATTCAGCTGATCAGTTTGACCAAGAGAGCAAATGCTCACTGGTGTGGTGTGTGCTGAGCAGGGCCAGGCAGGACTTAGACCATTTCCCAGGTAAACTGAGGCACAGCCCAGCACCTGGGCAGGATCAGCCCTTCCCCAGCCATCACCAGTGACCTCAGTGCTTCAGCCATGCAGATGTGGAAGCACCTCATCCTCAGGGGATGTGTGAGTGGGGCTGCAACCCTGGGTGCCTCAGTTTCCCCTCCACAGCAAGTGTCTCCTCGAGCACTGCTCCTGTCCCCTGTGCACATCCCCCACCCTGGAGACACTGCTGCCACCTCCTTACCCCATCCCATGAGCCCCACCACCCTGTGCCCTCCCCACCAAGAGGAGCCCAGGCTCCTGGGTTGTTGCAGGGTCGTTTGTAAGGTCAGGTGGGTGGATGCAGAGCTTCCTTCTGCAGGGACACTTCAGTGGGCTCGTTCCTCCCAAGCAATTCCTATTGAGAATAAAGCCTGGGGAGGGCATCACTCCAGAGCTGACCTCAGATGGGCAAGCAGGGAGTTTTGCTGCTTGGCTTTCCTCAGCTTTCCCTCCACATGGCAGAGTTTCCTTGCTGGGAAGGTGAGACAAAGAAAATAATGTCTCATCTTAATGTCAGGAGGATGGTGCAAAGGATGGATGTGATCTGGGAGGAAAGTTAAACACAGGCACGATTGGATGGAAATGAAACAGATGTGATCTTGTGTTAGAGTTCAAGCAGCCTGCTTGCAGGGAAAAGTGTTATTTGTGATGCTTGCTGGGAGAAAAACCCACCTAGTCCAGGGCTAATGAGCTGCTGTGGGTCTTTGCTGGGGGCATGGGGATGGGCAAGAGCCAAATCCACCTCAATCCCCCAGTCTGGGGATGAACAGGCCCAACAGTGGCTCATTTGGTTTGTTTTAGCAGCTGTAAATCAGAGGGAGCCCCCAGGATGGTGCTGGAGCATCCCTTCCCACGTGGGAACACCCCTTGCCCTGGATTTTGGCATTTCCAATACCCAGCACCAAACTGGGAAGGTTTGGAGGTGTCTCCCCTGTGATGTGCCTCGGTTTCCCTTCCCTCTGATAGACCCACAAGCAGATGGGCTGAATCTGCTTGTGCCAAGGGCACTGTGAGACCCTTGGGCTCCATTTAGAGGATGATGGTGATGGTGGTAATTAGTGCCATTATCCACCCGAGGCTGCAGTTTCCCCATCCCTCCTTATACAGACCCCCCCTCCTCCCGGTGAGGGATGGAGCCAGGAGCAGGGATCTGAGGGTACGGGCCATATGGGTGCTGAGCTCACTCCCGGAGGTCCTGGGGATGGGGTGCAGCGGGTGACCCCGCAGCCAGAGCTCCCGGACGGAGCCCACGGCGCAGGCAGGTTGCTGGCAGCGGGCTCCTGGGGAGCAGCGTCTAGACAAGCGCATCCAGCCGGGGCTGCCGCTGCGTTCCCATGGCAACGCCGCTGGATGCGGCCGAAAGGAGCGAAATGAGGCGGGGAGGGGGGAATAAACCGGAGGGAGGAAAAACCACAGCACGGGTGGTGGAGGCTGGGTGCTGGGGAGCCGTGGCGAGGGTCCCTGAGCTTCCCCAAACCTCTGCATCCTCATCCTGGGGATGTGGGATGCTCGAGCCTCGTGCTGGGAGCTCCCAAATCCAACGATGTGGGTGCTGGGGGGGAAGAAAGAGGCTGTGAAAACCCCCCAAAAGCCACTTGGCATCAACACAAGGGCTGGAACACTTGGGGAAAGACCCAATTTGTGCCTCTTTCACCTTGCTTTTTGCTCCTGCCGTGTTTTATAACGGGGCTGCTGGATCCCAGAGCATCTTCTGGGCCGGGGGCCGTATCCTGCTCATCAGCACCTGCTGCCGGAGCGAGCCGGGCTCCGGTGCCTTTCGTTTCTTTTCCTTTGTGATGTGACGAAGGCTTTTGCAAGTTAGAAGTAGGTCAAGAACTTGTTTCCAAGTCATTAAATGAAGTCCCTGGGTTCACAGCGGTGTTTGCACCTTCTTAATAGTCAATTCGCTCGCTCGCGGCTCATTTAAATCGCAGCCAATTTCCCTAAGTGGAGCTGGGAGGCTCACGGGGTCCCCAGCGTGCAAATGCCTCCGACTGCTCCTCGGGCTCCCCAGCAGCAGCGAGAGTGTAAATGAGCAAAATGCCTTAAAGTGCCTCAAAAAGAGAGGTTGGAGGTGGTGGTGGTGGGGGGTGTTGGGTGAGCTTGCGAGGGGGTGCTGAAGGAGCTCAGGATGGGGCTGCAGAGCCCTGGAGCATCCTTTGGGGTCGGGAGCTGGGCTTTGCTGTCTCTGCTGGATGGGGCAGGACTGGGTGGGCTTTACTGTCCCTCCTGGGGATCGAACAGGGCTGGGCTTTACTGTCTGATGGGGATGGGGCAGAACTGGGCTTTACTGTCGCTTCTGGGGATGGGGCAGAACTGGGCATTACTGTCCCTTCTGGGGATGGCGCAGGACTGGGCTTTACTGTCTGCTCGGGATGGGGCAGGACTGGGCTGGCTTTACTGTCCCTCCTGGGGATAGGGCAGGTTCCAGAGGCCCCCTCAGAGCCCCCAGCGCTGCCTCAGCCCGAGTGATGCTCCAGGACATGTCACTTGTTGGGGACCACAGCATCGCGTGTCCCGCTATTGGGTCACATCCTGCCCAGGGAGCATTTTCCCCCCTGAACCCCAATATTTATCTCCTTCCTTGGAGATCTTCAAGACACGTTCCTGTGTGACCTGATCTAGGTGGGAGCTGCTTCTGCAGGGCGTTGGGCTGGATGAGCTCTGCAGGTCCCTCCCAACCCCACCATTCAGCGTTTCTATGATTCTATGTTATTTCCCCCCCCCCCCCAAAACTCCCAAATTGAGGCGTTTCTGCCCCAAAGAATCCGGACGAGCTCAGGGCTGAGCCGGGAGTGCTGCTCTCCCAGCATCTTCGGCCACAAACACCGAGGGGAATTCAAAGTGGACTTTCAAACCCCCTCCCGCCACCCCCAAATCTCTTTAAAATGCAACGAAATGAAAAGTTCAATCCCCGGCGAGCCTCAGGCATATGGTGTTCGGGAGGAAATCACCCGGCTGAAGGATAATAACCCATCGGGGGGTACCGAAGCTCTCGCTCCGCTCCTGCAGCGCCGAGGCTCTCAGGGAAGGGCTGAGCGTTTTCTTTGGAGCCCGGCGCGCAGATGCTGCTGCCGGGATGAAGGGCAGGAGGCAGCGGGAGGAGCATCCCCCCCTCGCCGGCACCGACCCCCCCGCAGCTGGTTTGGCAGGGAACATACTTGAAGCGAGGGAAAACAACGCTTTTTGGGGGTGAGGGGGTGGAAACTCCCGACTATTTTCCCCCCCCTTTTCTGGTTAAATTCGAGAGGGGAATATCCCCCTCCTCTCCCCAGCCCTGCCTGCTTGGCTTGGCCAAAACCCTCGGGAGGGTACTGGGGAGGTTTGCTCCTGCTTGAAAATGTCAAAGCCACCTCCCACAGCAGCTGGCAGCAGAAAAGCTGCTGGTTTGGTGATGGGGAAGAAAAAAAACCCTTAAAAATTCCCTTTTCTCCAACCTCTGTCCCCAAAGGGAACTTCTGGCTCCTGGGGCAGCAGAAGCCCCCTCAATCTGGAGTGAGAGCCTGGGCATTAGGGGATGCCAGGTGTGCCATTTTGGTAGAAAATCTTCCCCATCCCCATTGTGGGGTGTCCCATTTGGGAGGGAGGTCACTCCTCTGTCCCTTCCCTCCCTGTGGCCAGGCCCTCCATGGGGCTCCTGTATCCTGGATAGAATGGGATGAAATGAGATGAGATGAGTTGGGATAATATGGGATGCTTCCTGCTGTGCTTAAAGGTGGTGGGGATTGAGGTGAGGATGGGCATGTGACACACACGTGATGCTCACAATGGAGAGCTCCATCTCTCTCCACTCATTAATTATTGAAGCTTTGGGGATGTAATAATGTATTTATGCATCTATGTCAGCAAACATGTCATCCCCATCACAGGTGAGGTGAGAGGATGGAGTGAGGGGAGGAGGGCAGAGCTGCATCCCTTAGAGAGCCCAGAGGAACTGGAGACCAGAGCATCATGACATGAGTGTCACCTCCATTGGGCACAGCAGGAGGAGGATGGGGATAATGAGAGAAACCTGCTGAGTTTCATCAAGAGCAAGTGCAGAGTCCTGCAGCTGGGGAGGAACAACTTCATCATCAGGACAGGCTGGGGGTGACCTGCTGGAGAGCAGCTCCAGGAGAGAGACCTGGGAGTTCTGGGTGATAATAAACTGACCATGAGCAGCAACGTGCCCTCGTGGGCAAGAAGCCAATGGCAGCCTGGAGGCAGCAAGAGAGTGTGGGCAGCAGGTCAAGGGAGGTTCTGCTGCCCCTCTGCTCTGCCAGAGCTGCTGAGGCCTCATCTGGAGTCCTGTGTCCAGTTCTGGGCTCCCCAGCTCCAGAGGGACAGGGAACTGCTGGAGAGAGGCCAGTGCAGGGCCACCAAGATGCTGAGGGGATGGAACATGTGTGTGAGGAGGAAAGGCTGCAGGACCTGGGGCTATTCAGGCTGGGGAAAAGAAGCCTGAGCTCAAGGGCACCTCAGCAACACTGATCAGCACCTAAAGGCTGGGTGTTGAGAGGATGGGGCAATACTTTGTTGTGTGGTGCCCAGTGCCAGGACAAGGGGTAACAGGCATAAGCTGGGATATAATAAGTGCCCCTAGCACAGGAGGAGCAAGTCCTTTGGTGCTGAGGTGAGGGAGCCCTGGCCCAGGCTGCCCAGGGAGGGTGTGGAGGCTCCTTCTCAGGAGGTTTCCAACCCCACCTGGACACGTTCCTGTGCCCCCTGAGCCAGGGGAACCTGCTTGAGCAGGGGGTTGGGCTGGAGCAGCTCTACAGGGCCCTTCCAGCCCCCACTACTCTGGGATTCTAAGACCAGCCTCACACCTCAATATCACTTGTACATACAGAAAGTCTTGGTGGGCTCCATGAGAAATCTCCAAGCAACTTGGGTTCCCCAGCAGCATCCACCCCTCAGAAACACAGCTGACTTGTGAGGCTCAGAGCACCCTCCCAAGCTGTCCTTAAGTTGGAAGGAGCATTTCCCTTGCTAATAGCAGCCCTATTAATGACCCACCCTCATTAACACCCTGCTCTCCCCTTTCAGCTCTTACTGAAGCCAGGACACTCCTCGGGATGCAGAGCCAGGAACCACACACCCTCCCATTGCTAATTAATATAAACCTGCAACCAATCAATGCAATGAGTTTTAGGGCTCCCTCTTAATTAAACACTCTCTATTTTATTGATCAGCCCCAAAAATTCCCATTGCAGCAAATCACATCAATTAGCCAGGGCCAGGAATGTGCCAGAGTCCTGCTAATTGAAACCTGGTGCCTGCAATCATTTTGTTTTCATCAAGAAATCGAAGGGGTTGAGAGGTGGGGGCTGAGCTCTGGGGTGTGTGGCCATTCCCCAGGGAGGGTTGTGACAGGAGGGGATGTGTGAGCAGCCCCATGGAGACAGGGAACTGCCAGGGCTCAGCAAAATGGGATTTTTCCACAGTGCTGGCATGAAATTCAAGTGGGAAAGAGTTTGCCTGGCCCTGAATTCCCCTGTCCTGGCACCTTCAGCTTCCCCAGACCCATCCAGTCACCCTGAGGGGTTTTCCCAGTCTGGTTTAATCCCCCTGACTCACACAGGAGAGATGAATCCTGCTCTGGCTGTGCTGGGACGGTGGCACATACAGCAGGGACCATCTTTGTCCATGTGCCATCCCTACCAGCTTTGATATTTGGAGGTTGGAAATCCCTCCTGCAACCCAGCTGGGCATTGCTTGGGGAACAGCACCCCTGACCCAGCACCCTCCAACCTGCTGCAGCATTAAATCAGAGATCTTGGCCAGCAGAGAATCACAGGATAGGTTTGGTTGGAGAGACCTTTAAAGATCATCTAATCCACCTCCTGCCAGGGGCATGGGCAGCTTTTGAGTATCTCTCAGGTTGTTCAAAGCCCCATCCAGCCTGTCCTTCAACACTTCTAGGGATGAGGCAGCCAGAACTTCTCTGGCACCTGTGCTAGGGCCTCAGCACCCTCATCATAGAACATCTCATAGCACTGAAACACTGACAGAGTTTCTCCTTATGTTTCAATGGAACTGTTCGTGTTTCAGCTTCATCCCATCACCCCTTGTCCTGTCACTGGATATAACAGAGAAAAAAAAAAGTGCTGCCCAAACCTCCTGACACCCAGCATTGAGATATTGGTAACTGTTAATAAGATCCCCCCTCAGTCTTCTCTTCTCCAGGCTGAACAGCCCCAGGTCCCGCAGCCTTTCCTCCTCACACACATCTTCCATCCCCTCAGCATCTTGGTGTCCCTGCACTGGTCTATCTGCAGCAGTTCCCTGTCCCTCTGCAGCTGGGGAGCCCAGAACTCAGCTCCCAGCCTCACTGGTACCCAAACCTCACAGCTTTTACATGCAGCTCCTGCAAAGGAGCTGTGTCAAGAGCCCCCAGATCGATGGATGGCCATAAAACCCCCAGCACCACGCTCCTTGTATCATTTATTATTTACATTCCTCAATTTAAAAGATTTACAGCCCAGTTGTAAGTATTTCCAAAGGCTGTTTCCTCAGAGAGTTTAAATAGTGTGGAAGTGAATTAAGCTCCAATGCAAACAGCCTTGGCCCAGCCCTGCAGAGCCAGGGGCTCCCTGGCCTCAGCCTTTACTCAAAAGCAGGGTCCTGCTAGCACAGAGCCAGCAGATTTTATCCCAGAGATGGGAGAGGGAAATGGGATACACAGTCTTTGGCTTTGCATTTGGCTTTCCATCTCCTGGCAGGGTGGAACTGAGCTAAAATGGGTGTTAATTAGAGCTTTCACTAAGCTAATTGAATGAGTGCATGGTGCTTTATGGATGGGGAAACTGAGGCAGGGCTGGTGGTTGCACACACAGATGCATTAGCTGTGGCTCATGCTCACAGGACACTGAGGGAAGGACTTTTGCCATCTCATTTATTTCCCCCCCCTTGTAATTAGGACACATTAAGTCTGGCTGGATGGACAGAGGAGTCCTGGGGCTGCCCTGAGGCTGTAACCCCCATGGGAGCACCAGGATGGAGCTCCCCTAAACCCTGGTCACTGAGAGAGGCTGCTGGGGAACAGTACAGGGATGTAAAGCCCAGTTTTCTCCTACAGTTTCCAGGATTAACTCCCACACCTCTGCCAGGATGAGAAGCATTGCACTGAGAGGGGGAAACTGAGGCACGGGGTAACAGGAGGACTCCAGGCTCCTGAGACCATAAAGTGAATCTGAGGCATCTCAAAGAGCCATGAGGCCTTTAGGACTGTCGCAGAGGGGAATGTGAAGAGGATTTTTTAGTTGCAAGGCTGCTGGAAGCACATCTTGCTGCAGCCCTGGCCCTGCACCTTTGGGGGCTGCAGCACCAACACACCCCAGGTTCCTCAGAAGTTCCCTGTAAAGCCATTGCCCCATCACATCTCCATTTTTTAACTTGAAACCATCAGCACATGCTCCAGTGCTCCCACCTCACCTTTGCTACCAACCTTGCTTTAAGCTCATCCTGTAATTAAGAGTAATAGACCCTGAGCCAGCAGCAAATAGAGCCACAGAGAAGGGCTGGAGGAACAGGCAGATCTCCCCAGCTGCCACCTCTGATGCTGTGGGGCCTGGGATTTCTTTATCTTCATTTATGGGTTACAAAAGAGAAGGATGATGAAAACCTGATGGTGTTAAAGGGGAAGGCACATGATGAGCTGGTGAGGACAGGCAGGAAAACGACTTGGGAAGTACTGGGGAAGCCTCTGTATGAATCATGGAATCCCAGCATGGTGGGGCTGGAAGGGCCCTGCAGAGCTGCTCCAGCCCAACCCCCTGCTCAAGCAGCTTCCCCTGGCTCAGGGGGCACAGGAACGTGTCCAGGTGGGGTTGGAAACCTCCTGAGAAGGAGCCTCCACACCCTCCCTGGGCAGCCTGGGCCAAGGCTCCCTCCCCTCAGCACCAAAGGACTTTCTCCTCCTGTGGCAGTGGAACTTGTTGTGTCCCAGCTTGTGTCCATCACCTCTTGTCCTGTCACTGGGTACTACGGAACAATGTCTTCCCCCATCCTCCTGACACCCAGCCTTTAGGAGCTGATCAGCATTGCTGAGGTGCCCTTGAGCTCAGGCTTCTCTTCTCCAGGCTGAACAGCCCCAGGTGCTGCAGCCTTTCCTCCTCACACACACGTTCCATCCCCTCAGCATCTTACTAGCCAAGAGCTGAGTAGCAGTTTTTCCCCAGAGCAGCAGAGCTCAGGGTTAAACCCAGTCTGGAGGGTGGTTTTCAGCAGTGTTTGAGACCTGAGTGATGGGGAAACTGAGGCAGGGAGGGTGCTGGCAGGGCAGCAAGCTGATCTCTCCTCGCTTTCCCCTTCTCAGCTCCAAACCATTCCTAACAGCCCCTCTGTCCCCGGCGCCAAGTCGATGCATCACGCAGACATTTCAGCCTCTTGCAACTAATTATCCATGGGATTGCCCATTAATTACTGGCTGCTCTTGGCCTTCGGCGTCCCGGGAGCTGCTGCGGTGGCCGGTGCCCTGCTGTGACACCCACAGCCCCTCCTGTGCTCTGCTGCAGGTCGCGGCGCTGGAGAGGCAGATCTTTGATTTCCTGGGCTACCAGTGGGCTCCCATCCTGGCCAATTTTTTACACATCATGGCCGTTATTTTGGGCATTTTTGGGACCATCCAGTACAGATCGAAATACCTCATGATGGTAGGTACCGCCGGGGCTGCTGCTCGCCGGGGATGCTCAGCGCTGGGTCCCTCCCACCCAAACTGCGAGGGGTGGCCGGGGGGGTGTCCCAGGGGATGTCCCGTGGGTGTCCCAGGGGATGGCTGAGGGATGTCCCAGGGATGTTCCTGGGGATGGCCTGTGGGTGTCCCAGGGGATGGCTGGGAGGTGTCCCGGGGGATGTCCCAGGAGATGGTCCGGGGATGGCTGAGGGATGTCCCAAGCTGGGGGGTGTCCCAGGTGATGGCTGAGGGATATCTCGGGGAATGTCCCGAGGGGTGGCTGGGGGATGGCTGAGGGATATCTCGGGGGGTATCCCAAGAGATGTCCTGGGGATGGCCCAGGAGATGGCCAGGGGATGGCTGGGAGGTGTCCCAGGGGATGGCCAAGGCATGGCTGAGGGATGTCTCAGGGGGATGTCCAAAGGGATGGCTGAAGGGTGTCCCGGGGGGTATCCCAAGGGATGTCCTGGGGATGGCCCAGGGGATGGCCCAGGGATGGCTGAGAGATGTCCCAGGCTGGAGGGAGGGTGTCCCAGGGGATTGCTGAGGGATGTCCCAGGGATGTCCCGGGGGGCTGGCCCAGGGGATATCCCAGGGGATGGCTGGTAAGTGGCCCAGGGGATGGCTGAGGGATGTCCTTGGGGGTATCCCAAGGGATGTCCTGAAGATGGCCCAGGAGATGGCCAGAGGATGGCCGAGGAGTGTCCTGGGGGGGATGTATCCCAGGGGATGGCTGGGGGGTGTCCTGGGGGCGATATCCCAGGGGATGGCTGGGGGATGTCTCAGGTTGGGGGATGTCCCAGGGCTGTGGCATGCCCTGACTGGCTCCTTTCTTGGCAGTATGCTGTGTGGCTGGTGCTGTGGGTGGGCTGGAACGCCTTCATCATCTGCTTCTACCTGGAGGTCGGACGCTTGTCGCAGGTAACACCCCCCCTCCCTTCTGCCTCCTCTTCCTCTCCACCTTCCCTGCATCCTTCCTGCTCTGCTGCTTGTGCCCTCCTCCTGCTCCTTCCCTTCCTCCACAGCTCTGCTCCCCCCCAAAAAGAGCCTTTGGGTGCTCCCACCCCGGCTGCAGAGCACCCACCTGGGTGCTGGGGTGGCCCCTCTGGGGGCTCCCAGCTGCAGCACACGGCAGCCAGGAGTGTGTGGGATGGACAGACAGATGGTTCAGGCCGAGCTGTGGATAGGGGAGGCTTGGGAGTGGGAGAGAAAAAGTAATGGAGAGATGGGAATTGCATGGGGTTGTTACTCACCAGCACTCCCTCAGTGCTGCTGAGGATTGGGGGCTGCAGAAAGTGGATGGTGGCTTCTGCTAATGTAGGGAGGAGGAGCAATGATGAGGAAGCTTGTGGCAGGGTGCCCAGCACCTTGGCTCCTGGTGCAGGTAGGGATGGGGAAGGCAGTGGGGTGGGGAGGAGGAGGCTGAGGGCAGACAGAAGCCCTCTCTGACACTCCCTGACAGGAGGCTGCAGGGAGCTGGGGCTTGGGCTCTGCTCCCCAGTAGCGAGTGAATAGGACAATAGGGAAGGGGCTCAGGTTGCCCCAGGGGAGGTTGAGGTTGGAGCTGAGGCAGAACTGTTTCCCTGAGAGGGGTGTCAGCCCCTGTGCCAGGCTGCCCAGGGAGCTGGGGGAGTGCCCAGCCCTGGAGGGATCCCAAAGCCATGGGGCTGAGGTGCTGAGGGCCAGGGGTTAGTGCTGGTCTGGGCAGGGTGAGGGGAGGGCTGGGACTTGATCTTAAAGGTCTTTTCCAACCAAAATGGTTTATGATTCTGTTATTCTAAGCACTGCTCAGCCCCAGAGCATCCAACCTCAGCAGGAGAGTGGCTGGAGGTCGTGAATGGCTTTGAAAAGTCCCTCAGTGATGATGGGGATGAGGGTGTGAGTGGAGCTGTGCCTCTTGTGTCTCTTCCACAGACCCCCCCAGGCTATTAAGTTACAGCTCTTACACGAAAAAGAGTAAAACAATGTGGTGCTGCTGCATCATGAGATGGTTTGAGCACCCTCAGGGGATTTGAGGAATCAGGCTCCAGCTTGCTCAGTGGCAGCCCACAATTGAGGAAAAGAGCTATTTAGGGGCTTCACATGGACAAAATCCACCTTCCCATGTTGCTGCTGGTTGCTTGAGGCTCTTCTAGAAAGCTGAACTGCCAGATATGTGCAGCACAGAGGATGCAACAGGGAGGTATTTACTTTCCCTCAGTGATTTTGATGGAAATCCCCACTCTTGGTGACGCTGCAATGCCAGAACACCCTCCCTCTGTGCTTCCCAGCACCCAAACCCACATCCTTTTGTTTTAGAAACCAAAACCCACTTGCTTTCTATTTTTTTCTGCCTGCAACGGTACAAATCTTTTAATCCCAGATTGGTGATTTCTTCCTAAGGCTGCTCAGTGGGTTTCCCAGCCTCCTGCAGAGCCAAGGGCTGGTGGTGGGGAGAGGGGCTGGAAGCACCTTCCATGGGGTGCTTGTGCTGTTGCTGCCCATGGGAGCCTTGTGCCAGGGCTGCATCCCACCCCCTGTGATCCCACCTCCCTGATGGATTGTCCTGGTTTTGTCTGGGGTAGAGTTACTTTTCTTCCCAGCAGCTGCTCCAGGGCTGTGGAGGCCCTTTCTGCTCCTCACCCTGTCCCAGCAGTGAGTGCAGTGGGGCTGGGGGGAGGCTGGGGGTGCACAAGGAGCTGGGAGGGATTGTGGCCAGCACAGCTGAGCCACACTAGCCACAGGCTCTTCCATGCCACAGGAGTCATGCCCAGTACAGAAACTGGGGGCTGATGGGGAGGGAGGATGGCTGCTGGGGCATCAGTGGGGGGAGCAATGGCTTCTTGCCCAAGAGGCCACGTTGCTGCTCATGGTCAGTTTATTATCCCCCAGCACTGTCAGGTCTGTCTCTGCAGAGCTGCTCTCCAGCAGGTCACCCCCAGCCTGTGCTGGTGCAGGGGGTTGTTCCTCCCCAGCTGCAGGACTCTGCGCTTGCCCTTGATGAAACTCAGCAAGTTTCTCTGTGCCCAACTCTCAGCCTGCCCAGCTCTCACTGACTGGCAGCACAGCCTCTGGCAGATCAGTTTGGTGCCAGCAGTAGGAAGTGCAGGGCTTTGTTGGCCACGTTGCATTGACACCATCTGAGTGGGTACAATGCTCATGAGCATCCTCGGGTTGGAAGAGCTTATTTTCTGTCCAACTCCTCTCCAAAGAACCTCAGCTCTATGCCTCCTGCTTTGCTCCCTTCCTGCAGGACCGAGACTTCATCATGACCTTCAATACCTCACTGCACCGCTCGTGGTGGATGGAGAACGGGCCGGGCTGCCTGGTGACACCAGTGCTCAACTCCAAGCTGGCACCTGAGGACCATCACGTCATCACAGTCAGCGGCTGCCTGCTGGACTATCAGTACATCGAGGTGCTGAGCAGCGCCACGCAGATATTCCTGGCGGTAAGGGCAGCTGCCAACAGCTTTCCTGCTCAGCCCCAGCTGTGAGGCAAGAGAGGGGGATGAGCAGAGCATTATAGAATCAATGTGGTTGTTAAAGCCCTTGAAGCTGCTGCAGTCCCAGCCCTGGCCTCACCCTGCCCAGCCCAGCACTGACCCACAGCCCTCAGCACATCAGCCCCACGGCTTTGGCATCCCTCCAGGGCTGGGCACTGCCCCAGCTCCCTGGGCAGCCTGGCACAGGGGCTGACACCCCTCTCAGGGAAACAGTTCTGCCTCAGCTCCAATCTCAACCTTCCCTGAGGAAACTCCAGCCCCTTTTCCTCTTGTCCTGTTATTCATTACTGGGGAGCAGAGCCCGACCCCCAGCTCCCTGCAACCTCCTGTCAAGGAGTGTCAGAGAGGGCTCCTGTCTGCCCTCAGCCTCCTCTTCTCCAGCCTCAACGCCCCCATTCATTCCCTCAGCCCCTCCCCAGCACCCTTGTGCTCCAGCCCCTTTCCCAGCTTTGTGCCTGGCTCTGGCCATGCTGCAGCCCCTCAGTGTCTTATGTGAGAGGCCCAAAATGATCCCCAAAATGATGGCAGGGGTGCAGGTGGGCAGAGCTGCTGTGGTGCAGCTGGAACTGTGCCATCACACATCAGTGCCCATTTATAGCATCAGGGGATGTTGTTTGAGGGCTGGGAAGACAGGAGCAGACAGAGCCTCTGCCAGCACCCCAGGGAGGCTGCCTGTCCCCAAACCTGGCAGTCTATGGGCTGGATGCTGTAGGAGTTGGGGGGTTCTCAGTGTAACACGTGTTGATTGCGTTGATAGAGTGTGTGCTGGTAAGGAAGGTTCCCCCTGTCCTGTGTCTCAGCTCTTGGGGAGGCTTGGAAACTCCTGGGGAGCCTTCAGGGGCTGCAAGAAAACTAACATTAAAAGAGAATTGGGATCCAGAGCAGTTGCTATGCACCCCCCAAAGGTGCAGGCAGTGCTCTGTGGAATGCCAGCACGTCCCTGCCAAGACTCAGCACCATTGTCCTCCATTACATCTGAGACCTTCCTACCTTGCTGCATCCCAAACCATCAGCCAGACCCACCAGAGATGGGCTCCAGCACTGGCAGCCCATGGGCAGCCCTCATCCTGCACAGGGTCCCCTCAGGCCTCCTCCAGCTCCCAGCACCAGCTCCAACACCATTCTGGTCACATCCCCATCACCCCCATAACCAGCTTCTGTTTCACAGCTCTTTGGCTTTGTCTACGCCTGCTACGTCAGCAAAGTGTTCCTGGAGGAAGAAGACAGCTGTAAGTGCTTTTGCTCTCAGTCTTGGGGAGGGGGGAGGAAATGCAGTGCTGTAAAATGGCCTTGGCTGATGCCAGCCTGCAGCTTCCCTGGGAGGCAGCTCCTGGCCAGGGACAGGGAAGCAATGTCTGGGTCACAAGCAGGTGAAGGGATCCCTTTCTTTGGACTTTTTTGCTCCATTTATCCATCCCAGATGTGCTGGAGTGTGATTTGACACCCTCTACCACCAGCTATGTCCCCCAAGGACCAAGGTGCAGAGGGTTCTGCACTCTATCCAGGACTGGGAGAGGAGGAAGATGGGGATGATGAGCCCTGAGCTGCTGCATTTCACATGGCACTGCAATGCTCACAACCATTGAGCACAGGAGCAGCACTTGTATCATCCAGCACCTGGGGTCAGGATTTGTCCCTGCAGCAGCCCACAAAGAGGCTCAGATGGTCCCCAGTCACTGCTGGGATGCTCAGCCCTGTGTTGACCACACAGGGGTGGATTTGGGGTTGACATTGCTCCTACTGCTCCCCACTGACCTGAATTTCAGAGCATCTGTCCCAGCTCCCTGCTCTGAGGTGGCAGCAGGGAGTATCACCCTTGCTGTAAAAAGCCACCTCTAAGCCCAGATAAATGCACAGCAAATGCTCCTCCTGGTGCAGATCCAGCCCTGTGGGGGCTGGGGGAAAGATTTCTCCCTTCTCATGGCACCTGGAGCCAGCCATCACTCTTCATCAGTCACCTGGGGCTGGAGGATGATGGAAAGGGAAATATGTCCCTAGCCAGCATCTCCCTGCTCAGTGAGGCAGCAGCACCCACCTCCAGGTTCTTCACCCCAAGGCAGAGGGGAACCAGCAATTGAAGCCAAGCTGCAGCCTGAGTTTTTGTACAGTCGTGTTTCCCCATCTGACAATGAGCCCTGCAAACAGCTCTGTGGAAGCACTGAGCACCCCAGCCCCAATTAGAACCAGGTGGTGAGGGCTCTGGAGCCATCCAAGTGAATGAAATGCTCATCTGCCAGTAATGAATTGGCAGCAGGTGGCAGCAGCTCCTGGCAGCAGCTCCTGGAGCATGGGCACAGCAAAACCCACCCAGCTCTGCTCGGCAGCAGCCTCCCTGCTCACAGCAGCACCCCAGCTGAGCCACAGGCCCTGAAACCAGCACAGCCAAGGAGGTCATAGAATCATAGAACAGTAAGGGCTGGGAGGCCCTGCAGAGCTGCTCCAGCCCAACCCCCTACTCTCCTACTCCCCCTAATCCAACTCCCCCTACTCCCCCTACCCCTGGCTCAGGGGGCACAGAAACGTGTCCAGGTGCGGTTGGAAACTCCTGAGAAGGAGCCTCCACACCCTCCCTGGGCAGCCTGGGCCAGGGCTCCCTCACCTCAGCACCAAAGATTTACTCCTTCTGTGCCAGTGGCACTGCCTGTGTGCCAGCTTGTGCCTGTTACCCCTTGTCCTGGCACTGGGCACTACAGAAAAAAAGTGTCCCCCATCCTCCTGACACCCACCCTTTAGATACCTATTGAGGGTTGGGCTGGATGACCTCTAAAGGTCCCTTCCAACCCTCACCATTCTGTGAATCTATGAAAATGTTGTTATACATTCTTTCTGCTTAATCTCAGAGAGAATCAGCTCTGATGCATCTCAGTCTCTTCTCCAGGCTAAACAGCCCCAGGTCCTGCAGCCTTTCCTCCTCACACACGTTCCATTCCCTCAGCATCTTGGTGTCCCTGCACTGGCCTCTCTGCAGCAGTTCCCTGTCCCTCTGCAGCTGGGGAGCCCAGAACTGGACACAGGACTCCAGATGAGGCCTCAGCAGCTCTGGCAGAGCAGAGGGGCAGCAGAACCTCCCTTGACCTGCTGCCCACACTCTTCTTGCTGCCCCCAGGCTGCCATTGGCTTCTTGCCCACGAGGGCACGTTGCTGTTCAGGTGCAGTTTGTCATCAACCAGCACTTCCAGGTCCCTCTCTAAAAGGACACCCCCAGCTCAGGGTGTTCAGCAGCCCCAGCTCTCCTCCCCTGCTGCTGGGAGCGGCTGTAGCAGGAAAGGGAAAATCTCTGTGTGAAATTGGCCAGTGCCTGCAGTAATGACTTGTGTCTGTAGCCGGGGAGATGGCAGAAGGGTTTATCTGCTGCCAGTGGCTTTGAAGCATGTTTGCATTCAAACAAACTCTCACATTCAATACACTTTTAATATTAATGCTGCTGGAGCCCAAGATTCAAATGCATCTTTTTTTAATGGAATATCTTATTAGATTTGGAAATGGTTGGATGGAGTAAAAATTGAGAGCTGGCTGAATATGAAGTCAGGAAGATAAATATGCTGGAGAGCTGGGCTCCCCTCTGCAGATCACTGCTGCTGCTCCCTGGGCTCCTGTGTGTGAACTCACCCAGATCACAGCTCTGTGGGGATTCAGCTGTTGGATTTGGGGAGATGGGTCAGGTTCTGGCTCCTGTACTGGCTGGGATCCACTGGCCTGGATGCACGTGGTGCCTGTTCTGGGCTGGCTGAGCAGCTACTGGATGTGCCAAAAGGAAAGTCAGGTCTGGGGACAAGTAGGATGATTGTGGGAGAAGTTGGGATCCCATCAGCCACCCATCACTCCACTGCAGGGCCAGACTCTGCTCTCACAGACACTCTGGCACGTGCTTGAGGCTCGATGGGTGGGTGATGGGCAATGTGGGTTGGGGGAGTATAGAATCATTTTACTTGGCAAAGCCCTTGAAGCTGCTGCAGTCCCAGCCCTCCCGTCCCCCTGCCTAGCCCACCACTAACCCCTGGCCCTCAGCACCTCAGCCCCACGGCTTTGGGATCCCTCCAGGGCTGGGCACTACCCCAGCTCCCTGGGCAGCCTGGCACAGGGGCTGACA
>WBNH01001264.1:78325-169264 GCA_013401255.1 Urocolius indicus
CCCCTTCCCCAGCTCTGTGCCCGGCTCTGGCCACGCTGCAGCCCCTCAGTGTCCCTGTGGCAGTGAGTGAGGGGCCCAGCACTGACACAGCCCTGGAGCTGCAGCCTCCCCAGGGCCCAGCACAGGGGACAATCCCTGCCCTGCTGCTGCTGCCACCCCACTGCTGATCCCAGCCAGGCTGCCCTTGGCCTTCTTGCCCCCCTGGGCACGCTGCTGGCTCCTGTTCAGCCGCTGGCACCAACCCCCCCAAGCCCTTTCCCTGCAGCAGTTTCCAGCCCCTGTGCCCCAGCCTGGAGCGTTGCACTTCCCTGGGATGTTGTCAGGGAAATTGCCCCTTTGCCCTCCCCAGCTCAGCTCACTGCTCTCTCCCCTCTCCCCAGTTGACTTCATCGGTGGGTTTGACTCCTATGGCTACCAGGCACCACAGAAGACATCACACCTACAGCTACAGCCACTCTACACGTGAGTCCATGCTGGGGAAAGCCTTGGGGCCTCCAAGCCCCTCCGTGGTGCCTCCTCACACCATCATAACCCAACAGATTTGGGGCTGTGAGCCATCTGGACCTCAATGGCAAGCCCAGAGGCCTCAGCAGGGCAGTTTTCAGGGAGATTGTGCCCTTGTTTTGCTTTTTTTCCCTGCTTTCTCTTTGCTGAGGCTCCACACACCAGGCTGCCAGGGAAGGGGAGGGGGGGAGCAGCAGATAGTCAGATAAGTGGAGCTGACTTTTCTTCTTTCCCTCAGCCATTCAGCTTAACTAGATCAATGCTCCAATGAGATAAGGCTGCAGGATCTAAAGGGATTAGGCTGGTGCAGGCCTTGGTGCCAAATATTAATCATGTTTTAAGCCTTCTATGCAAATTCAAGGGCAAGGCTGCAATTAGAGATGCAAAGAGGGGGAACAAATGCCATTGTGATGTTGCTGGGCCCTCCCTGGGTGTTTGAGCACAGTCTGTCATGGGTAAGTGAGCACCCACGGGTGCTGTGGCCACCCTGCCTCAAGCTGGGTCTTCCCCTAGAGCATCCCAGCTCATGGTAGGATGGGAGCTTCATGGGATGGGGATGGTGGCACTGGTGTTTCGCTGTGGTGTCACTCAAAGGGGGGAATAGTGCAGACACTCATGTCCTGAGGATTGAGCTGGGTGTACTGCCCTCTCCCAGCTGGGTGCCCACCCTCAGAGGGTCCCAGGAAAGCATTGTCCCATGGAAGGGACACATCCCGTGGATGGTGTCCCACAAGGAACCCCTTCAGAGCTGCCTGGGTGCAAAGATGGGCAGGGGGGAAAGGCAGGGAGCAGGGGAGCCCTGCCTGCCCTTCTCCTGCTTCCAGCAGCTGGAGGCTGCTGTGGGCTCAGCGTTCCCTGATGGCTGCTGAGAGCTGCAGTGTCTGGGGATAGCAGCAGGAAAGTCAACTCTAGGTGGGGGGAATATCAATTTTAGATACACAGGGGACCCAAAAGCTAATGGCAGAGAAAGTTAATGCGGAGATATGAGGATGGGGAGACCTCAGTGGGGTGCAGAGGTGCTGGGGAAATCACAGAATCCTTGTGGTTGTTAAAGCCCTTGAAGCTGCTGCAGTCCCAGCCCTGCCCTCACCCTGCCCAGCCCAGCACTGACCCACAGCCCTCAGCACCTCAGCCCCATGGCTTTGGGATCCCTCCAGGGCTGGGCACTGCCCCAGCTCCCTGGGCAGCCTGGCACAGGGGCTGACACCCCTCTCAGGGAAACAGTTCTGCCTCAGCTCCAACATCAACCTCCCTTTTGTCCTATCATTCATTACTGGGGAGGAGAAACTGACCTGCATCTTGCTACAGCCTCCTGTCAGGGAGTTACAGAGAGTGATCATGTCTCCCCTCAGCCTCTTTTTCTCCAGGAATCCCTCTCCTTCCCCTCTGCAAAACCCAGACTCCCTCCCTGTGCCTCCCCAGCTGCTCAGGGCTTGTTTGGGGTGATGGAGGAGGTTGGGGCTGCATACCTGGGAGGTGGGTTGGGGGAAGTCAGCCAGGTACCAGAGCATCCCACCCCGGGGTGATGCTGGGGATAGAGCTGCTGGGCTCAGGCACAGATGCAGTCTCCAGCCTCACTCCCAGCCTGCAGCATCTCCACAGGCAAGTCCCAACGGCCTCTGTGGGCAGTGTGTGCTGGCAGCACTCCTTGTAATTAGATTGCTTCCTAATTAATCAAGCTTGCCCTGGCTGCCCACATCCTAGTAGCCTTTCTGCACTTCTGAGGTGAGGAGTCACAAGCAGGACCCTGCCAGTTCCCCCCTGCCTGCAGCCTCTGCCATCCTGCCCTGGCAGCTCATTAATAATGCACTCACTAATTAATGCAGCTATAATTTATATCAAGGCAGCTTCATCACCCTGACTATGAGAGGTTGGGCTCATGGACTCAGGGGGATGCATCTTCTCCCTGAGGTGAGGGGCAGCAGGTCTGGGGGGTAACTGAGTGGGTGCTGGGAGAACAGTCATGGGGAGGGGGGTACTGGGGGGGTCTCACTGGTGAGAGGACCAACAAGGTGCTGTCCTGTTTCAATGGAGAGGATCTGTCCACCCATGCCCCCTGGGTACAGCTGGGTAGGACAGAGCAGGGCTGCCATCCCAGCCCCAGGAATTAAAGCTGCTTCTGCAGTTGCCAATTAGCAGTAATTGGATTAACAGTGGGCATGGTGGGAGGGCTTCCACCCAGCAGAAGGAGGAGGATGTGCCATGCCAGCACCCACTCTTTATCCCCTCCAGTCCCTCCTGCCTGTCCAGATCCTCACTTGGGTCATGGACAAGGCTACAGCCTCCAAAATCCCTCCTGTAGCATGTTGGGAAGGGGGGAAAGGCAGGATGGGGGCTGGGAGCTGAGACCTAGGCAGTTGTGGGAGGAGGGTCTACAGGGGGGTTCCCCTGCACTACCTTGAGGGAGAGGGGGGGTCCTTTCTTGTGAGAGGGGCAGCATGTGCCCTGCTGTGGTCAGGGGTCCTGGACCCCTCCATGTCCCCTCAATGCCTGCAAGCAGCCAAGGCTGGGTGAGGGACAGCCCTGATGGCAGTCCCTGTGTCACCAGGGTGGGGGACACCAACCCCTTGGGACTTCTCTGTCTGGTCTCAGTTGTTGTCTTACATTTTGGGGCTGAAATGAGGGTGATGGCCATGGGAGAGCTCCCCCACGTCACCTCTGGGATGGGCAGTTGGTGGCTGCCTGTGGCTGTGACTCCTTGTCCCCATTGTGGGGGCATGTGGCAGGGAGAGCTGCCTGGATCCCAGTCTCACCCCTGACTCCTCCTCTCCCCTTCTCTTCCCAGATCTGGGTAACCTCCTCCTGCCCTGGATCCAGCCCCGGCCTGTTGTGGGAGCCTGAGGTGACAGGACCCCCCTTGAGTGAACTGTTCCACACCTGATGACACAACCCCCAGCAGAGAAGGGGGAAGGACACAGCACCTGGTCCCCTCCTGCCTCCTCTCACCCCACAAGACCCCCAAGAATGGAGCTGGGAGCTGCACATCCATCCCACCTCAGATGCCTCCGAGCTCAAACCACCCACCCACAGAAGATCAGGGTGGAGGGCTGGATACAGGGGGAGCACCCCCAAGCTCTGCCACCCCCCTGGCTCCCACACCCTCCCTGAGATGGGGACCTGGGGACACGTGGGGAGGTGGCAGCACTCACTGGACACTGTTTTCTTCTGTTTCTCCCAGCCTGTTTTTAACTTGGAGCAGCAGGACCCTTCCCAGCACACAGGACAAGAGCAGGGCTGGGAGGGAGACTGGGGCAAAGCCCAGCCAGTTTGGAGCAGTCTGGGACTGGGAGTGGGGGATAAACACTGCTTTGGGGCCAGCGAGGCACAGAGAGCAGCAACATTTTATGTGGGGTTGGGACAGGTTCCCAAAACATTGGGTTTGGGAGTCAGGCTGACCCCAGAAATGGGGCTTTTGCTCCCAGAAGGAATTTGCCCTCACCTGGCTGGATGAGACAGCATCAAAAGGGCTCAGTCCAGGATGATCTCCAAGGAGCTGGATCCAACCATCATCATCATCATCTTGCCTCAACACCTCCCCCCAAATCTGGGGCCATAAGGAGACACCCAGCACCCTGAAATCCCCCTGAGAGCCCCCCATCCCTCCCACATTTCGTGGGGAGAGGTGGGGAGGGGATGGGTCTTGCTCAGATTTGGCAATACTGAGGCTGCACCTGACACAGCCCCTTTCTGGCTGCTTTAACCAATCTCATGAATGTTTTGGGTTCTTTTGTTGAGGTTTTTTTTTTTTAAGTATTGGGATTTTATTAATTTAAANCACATTTCGTGGGGAGAGGTGGGGAGGGGATGGGTCTTGCTCAGATTTGGCAATACTGAGGCTGCACCTGACACAGCCCCTTTCTGGCTGCTTTAACCAATCTCATGAATGTTTTGGGTTCTTTTGTTGAGGTTTTTTTTTTTTAAAGTATTGGGATTTTATTAATTTAAAGTGCCTGAGTAGACTTTGGCTGAGCACAACCCCCCCCACCCCCCCAGGGAGCCTTTCCTGGGCCCCACACCCCTCCTCCAAGGCCAACAGGGTGCCTTTGGCAATGCTCTGCCCACCCTGGGGCTGCCCCTGTGCCCCCCAAACCCTCACCTGGGGCTTTGGAGGGGCCTTTCCCATCCCCCACAGCCCCTCCATCCATTTGGGGTCTCAGTGGCAAACCCATCTGTTGGGTTTGGGGGGAGAGAAGGGGTGATGTGGGGGGTGATTATTTGGGGGAGAGGGATGTGGAAGGTTTGTGGGGCAGCAATTGCTTTGCGAGATGGAGACAAGCTGAGAATGAAAAGTCTCAGAAGAAGCTGGGAGGGGGAAAAAAAAGCTTCCCGAAGCATCCCAGCTCCCTCCAACCTCCTCCTTCTGTTGCTGGAGGTGGGAGGCAATGTCTCCTGGATCCAGCCTCAAGCCCATCCTTTGCATCTGGGAGCAGGGGAGTCATCACATGAATTTGAACCCCCCTCAGGCAACACTTTTCCCCTAGTGCTGGGGGTTATCTGGGGATTTAGGTTTCTTTCTTGCACTCTGGAGTGATTGTTTTTCTCCTTCCCCACGAGCAGCTGTGAAGTGCCAACAACCAAAGCTGCTGCCTGAGCCCAAACTCAGGGCAGGGAACGGGCTGCACCCCCCTGCCAGCCCCTCTGCCAACTCCAGCCAAGCTGCAAACTTCACAGGCAATAATTTCTTCACCTTTTCCCTCTCTCTTTTCTTTTTAGGGGCAACAGATCCTCCCTCATCCCCCAAAACACATCCCCATCTCCAAGCTCTTCCCAGCCCTGGAGACAGCAGCATCTCCAGGGTTCAGTTTCCTCTCCAGGATCACAGATGCTCTCATTGAGCTGCCAGGACTGGGATGGGGTGGGATGGGATGGGCAGCCACTTGCCTGCTCCAAACCCTCCAACCCAGCAGGAAGCAGAAGGAAAAACTCACTGTCATTTAAAACTCACTTGAAAGAGCTTCTGTCCCTGGTGAGCCTGGCAGTGAGGGAACTCGGGCTCTGCCACCTTGGGTTGTTCTTGGTTTCTTTTCCTTTGGCTGGGTTTTATATGAGACTGTATTTGTAACGTGACCTGAGCATTTCTTTTCTATTCTGTAATGATAAAAAAGTCAAAGGAAAGTTTCATCCAATGGCTCACTTGCTTCTGGGGGGCATTTCCCTTCCTGTGCAGTGGAAGCAAATGAAAACTGGTGGGGTTTGGGGTGGGGTGGGATGGGAGATTGTAATTTTTGCACTTTTTTTTTTGGCCCCCACAGACTCTGCAGTTTCATAGAATCCCACCATGGTGGGGTTGGAAGGGACCTGCAGAGCTCATCCATCCCAACCCCCTGCAGAAGCAGCTCCCACCTAGATCAGGTCNTTTGGGTCTCTCTCCTGGAGCTGCTCTCCAGCAGGTCACCGCCAGCCAGTGCTGGTGCAGGGGGTTTCCAGCTGCTTTACAACACAACACCTTGTTTTAAAGATTCTGCCTCCTCCCTTGCTGCCAGCACAGGTCATTTCCTCCATGGTGGTAAGGCAGCAGGGAAAGAAAGGGTTAAAAAAAGCAGGAAGGTAGGAAAGTAGCATCCTGTGGGATGAGGGTAGGTGGAGCATCTGCCTTTGTAATGAAAGGCTGAGGGAGCTGGGGCTCTGCAGCTTGGAGGAGCCTGAGGGGTGAACTCATTCATGTTACAAATCCATCAGGGGTGGGTGTGAGGAGGCTGGAGCCAGGCTGTGCTCGGAGATGGCCAATGACAGGACAAGGGGCAACAGGCACAAGCTGCAACAGAAGAGGTTCCAGAGATACACAAGGAAGAATTTGTTCCCTGTTGAGGTGAGGGAGCCCTGGCAGGGGCTGCCCAGATGGGCTGTGGAGGCTCCTTCTCTGGAGACATCCCAACCCCAGCTGGATGAGTTCCTGTGTGCCCTGCTCTAGGTGCTGCTGCTCTGGCAGGGGGGTGGCACTGGATGAGCTTTCCAGGTCCCTTCCAGCCCTCCAGATTCTGTGATTCACTGATTTCTGTGATACCACCCACTGGCTGATGGGGATGAGTCACTTGGGTCCCTGTGCATGGGGGGCAGCTGGAAGGGTCTGCAGCTTCCCTTCCCCTAAGAGAAACGTTAATAAATCCCTGAGGGGAACATTAAAACCCCTTCTGGGGTGGAGTTTTCAGGTTTAGCTCCTGAAATATAGTTTCCCAGCCCTGCCAGGGGCAAGGGTTGGGATTCCCCAGTGGCATGTGCCGGGTTGGAGCTGCAGCCCCATGGGAAAACTTTCCTTTTCTCCCCAAATAGTCCCATTTTCCAGCACTGAGGCAGCAACTGGAGTTCAGTTCAGTTGGCATTCCCGTGGGCTGATGCTGGTTTTGCACATGATTTCACTCAAGTACCCAAAGCTGTTCTGCTTGCTTTGTTTTCAGTTGATTCCAAACCAGAGGCTGGTGCCTTCTGCTCCCATTCTCCTCTTTTGGCTTTTCTCTCCCTTTTTGTGCTTGATGAGAGAAAGGAGGGGACAATGGCATTGAATTAACCCTTTGTTTTTGAAATCAAGGCCAGAGCAGCAAATATGGTGTCTTTGGGGACATCAGGAACAAGACCAGTAGGATGCTCGTCCTCCTCTGGTCCCTCCTTACAGTCCCCATCCCCTCCCTGGCCACGGCTGAGATGTAATTACAGAGTCCAAGCATCCCTTGCCTCTATCATGTGAAGGAACCCTGTGTTGCTGTAAACAGGAAGGGCAGGAATTAAAAAGGAGTTGATTTGCTTCCATCCCAAGCCCAGCAAAGAAATGGCTGAGGAGCAACAAAGGATTAATGTTCCCTGCACAGAGACGGCGGCTCCCTGCTGCAGCCGCGGGGTCCCGGCGAGGCACAGATGTGAAGGAGGAAAAGAAGCTGCTTTCACAAGCTCAAACAAAGGCATAGAGGGGCTTTTGAGGGCCTGGGGGAGAGCTGTAGATCCAGCTGCTGTGGCCCTAGGTGTGCTGAGTTAAAGATGGAAAGAGGAAAGGGGAGTGGGAGAAGGAGTGAGGCTGGGAGGGTGTGGTGGGTGGATGGGAACGATGTTTTCATGCTTGGAGGGAAGCTCACAGCTTGCTTTGGGTGGGAAATTGATGAAGAAACATATCACTGGCAGGAGCTGCCCAGATGGGCTGTGGAGGCGCCTTCTCTGGAGACATCCCAACCCAGCTGGATGAGTTCCTGTGTGCCCTGCTCTAGGTGCTGCTGCTCTGGCAGGGGGGCTGCACTGGATGAGCTTTCCAGGTCCCTTCCAGTCCTTAAGACCCTGTGATCCTGTGACATACCTGTGTTGTCCATGGCATTGCCCCGTCACCGAGTCTGTGTGGCCCCTCATGGTGTAAGTGAGCTTGTTCTGGCGCAGGTCCCACACCTGCCACACACAAAACATTGAGGTTTAACCAAAAATGAGGTAATAGATCTCCATCAGAGCATCTGACTTTATGATCTTTCAAGATCCCTTCCAACCCTTAAGATTCTGTGATCCTGGGCCTTATTTTTCTCCCCTTTGGATGGTTCTCCAGTGGTCCTTGCCAGGCAGAAGATGCAGTGGGGGCACCCTCCTCCAGCAGACCTGTGCCATGTTACAGATGAGAAGCCTCTGAAATCTCTGGCCTCACATCCCTAAAAAGATGCTCAATGTTCCCATCACCTCTGGTGTAGGCTGGAAGGTGGTACATGGATGAGTGTTAACCCAGACAAAGGTGTGATGGATGTGACAGCAACCTCAGAGGAAGCTCCTGGGCTTCGTCTGCTGCCCATAGAGCATCTGTGGGCACATGCACAGTTTTTGGTTCAGGATGCACAACACACAGCTCATCCCGAACAGACACTAAAGTGTGTGCAGCATCTTTCAGGGGATGCCAGCTCCCAGTGTAAGCAGGAGCAGGCTGCAGGGAGCTTGTCACACAACAGGGCCACAAGTGCTGTGGGAAAAACCTTGCCTATGAACCTGTAATTAAATCCTAGGCTGCAAAGCGTGTGCCTAAGGGGCTGAATTAAGGTTGTGCAGGCAAACACTGGTATTTCCTAAACTGGAGCATATGAATCTGCAGGAGGATGATGGCCTGAAAGTGATAATTTGTTGGTTTTGTTGGTTTTTTTCTTAACTGGGAACATAACAGGAAGCACATCTTGACCATGCAGCATGCAGATAGCTGCACCCTGGGGAGGGCCCCAGGAGGCCACTGTGACAGCCTGACAGCAGCAGCACTTTAATACTCTCTCCGGGGTGACAAGAGCAAAGAGGACAAGTTAAACCCCCAGCAATAAAGTCTGGGAAATCTGGAAGCAAAGGAGAAGTGGAATTGGGGGCTGGGAAAACCTTCTGGCTGTCTGACCCCTCACAAAGTCACCTCTCATCCCCTTGCTCCTGTTTCAGCATTGCTGCCCTGTGAACCTACCTCTGTAGGCAGGCTGTATGATTCCAGGAATAACAGATATTTTCCAATATATATATCCTAATAAAGAGCTCTGCAGTGGAAGGATGCAGTGGCTTTGATGCCATGCTCCAGCTTGGCTCAGCTCAGGAGATGTTTGAGAGGCAGGGGAAAGTCAAAACATCCCTGGTGCTCGTTTCCCAGTGCTGAGGAAGAGCTGATGCAATGCAAATGGGAAATGCAGAGCTGGTAGAAGTGAAATCACTCCCCACAAAATGCGATCAGGCTACAGGGCTGCAAGAAGTCATGCAGACTGAGAAGGTAACAACCTTCCAAAGGACTTAGTCATGTAATTGCCTGTCGAGAAAGCCCAGCATTGATATATTTAATGATAAAAACCAAGCAGGAAAGCTTAATAAGCCTCCTGCTTCAGAGCTCTGATGATTTAGAATCAGGAGGAGACATGGCCCACAGTATTCCCAAGAAGGGGGATCTTACAAGCACCCACCAAGGAGGTGGTGTTGCTCCTACCAGTGACAGTTTATGGGGACAACATGCCACCACTGGACATGAAATGTCCTGAGGTAGTGTTTACTTGATTTACTGATGTGGCACCAGCAGCAGAGAGACCATCCCCTTGCTCCTGGTGGGTGTCCATATCCTTCTGGGGCCCACAGAGAAGGGAGTGAGGTTGGGGTAAGGATCTAGCTTGGATTTTGAGGTGATCTAGCTAGAACATGCATAGGCACAATCCTTTGACTCCTCATGCTGTGGCTGAGCTGGGACACGTTTGGAGGGACAACAACTGCAGGTGGGACACTGAGCCAGGGGCAAGTCTCTGCTATGACTTGGCAAGTGCTAGCCAAAATCAGCCCCAGAGCTTGCCAGCTTCTTTCCAGCTGGCTATCACAGAATCACAGAATCTTAAGGGTTGGAAAGGACCTCGAAAGCTCATCCAGTGCAACCTCCCTGCCAGAGAAAGACCACCTAGAGTAGAGCACACAGGAACTTGTCCAGGTGTGTTTTTGAGGCTCCCCAGAGAAAGAGACTTAATCAACCAGGCCCTGGCCATCACCCTGCATTCAATGAGGACACCAGCACAAGCTCCTTCTTAGGAGGAAGATGCCACCACCTGAACTCTGTTGCCTGCAGCTGCTTTGCTAAGCTCTAGGATTTTACAGATCCCATTGGCCCCGAGGCTGTTCCCAACCCAACTGCTGTCCCCCTGTAGCACAGCCCTGCCTGCCCCAGGCACTCATTGCTTTCATCCATCAGCACCTACCAAGGCTCCTGTTTTCTGGGCAGTGCCTGGATCCCTCAGGGTTTGGCAGGTAGTAGAAGAGGCTGATGAGACAGTGGGAACGTGGAACAGGGCTCAGCCCCACTCCTCACTGCCTTGGCACGTCTCAGCAGCGAGATCCAGGGAGAAAACCCACAGCTTTTAAAAACAAATGAGAATTTCCTTTTTCCTGGTTTCTAGCTGCTGTCAGTTGCTTGTGTGGCTGCTTTTGTTGTAGGCTTTTCAATTACCTTCTTGTTAATAGACTATATCAGTGGGGTGGCAGAAGGGCACTCAAGGATCCTTCCTGACAACACTCAGCTCTCTGTGCCAGTGACTCTGCCAACAACATTTCTTGCTGCCTGGTCTCTGGAGAAAACACCTTCTTGACTCATAGAGAGGGAAAAAGTCAGATATGTGTCTCATGTCATCCTGGATTTCACTCCCTCTGGATCTCATCAATCCATCCTGGATTTATTTGCACTTCTCCAGGGTGTTTTTCCCTGCCTGCCTCTGGGCTGTTGTCTTCTGCAGTGGCTCAATGAGCCGTGGCAAACCGGAGGGAGGGCAGTGGAAAGCGTCACCAGGATGCAGAGGAAGGCATTGGCGTGGCTGTTTCCTAAGCAGGGGAGGTGTGGCATGGCTTTGCCAGCTGCCTTCCTGCCCACAGAGAAGAAACAGTGGGATTTGTCATTAATAATCCTCAAAGCATCACTCAGAGTTGCATGGTTGGCACCCAGCACTGAGGATAGTCCAGCCTCAGCATATGCAGTGGGTGGGAGATGCTGAAAACCTTTCATTTAGGGGAGTGGACTTTTGCAAGGGAAAAAAAAAAAGTAACTTTCCAGCTAAAATGAAACTTTGAGACTTTCCTGTTGTCAGGTGGCTATGCAGTCACAATTCCCTTCAGCTTGCTGGAACCACAACGTTTCACCAGTGGCTTCTCAGCCACTTGGCTGCTGCCTCCTGCAAACGACTGCAGGGAGTTTCTCAGCAAGAGCATGGAAACATGTGTTGGTGGAAAGCTGCCTTTGCTGTGATGGCTGAAAGCCAGGATATTTCCCTTCTGGGTTTGCTGCTGGTGACAGGTCCAGCTCAGGAGGCACTTACAGGCCTTGTCCTGCGTCTGCGTGAGAGACTGGGCTCTCAGAGGAAGGTCCCTTGGGGAAGGTCCATGGTTTGACGTCTCTGGCTGTCTTTGCAAAGCAGCTGCTGGAATCGTAGAATCATCTGGAAAAGCCCTTGAAGCTGCTGCAGTCCCAGCCCTGCCCTCATCCTGCCCAGCTGACCCACAGCCCTCAGCACCTCAGCTCCACGGCTTTGGGATCCCTTCAGGGCTGGGCACTCCCCCAGCTCCCTGGGCAGCCTGGCACAGGGACTGACACCCCTCTCCTCTTGAGTCCTCTGTCCAGACCTGATCTAGGTGGGACCTGCTTCTGCAGGGGGGTTGGACTGGATGATCTCTGCACGTCCCTTCCAACCCCCACCATTCTATGATTCTCTAATCTCCAATCTAATGGGATGGATGGGCCAGCACACAGCCTGTGCTCATGAACAAGTACTAACGCTGCCCAATTGCAGGGTCTAGTCGTTATTGTTTTGTCCCAGGGCAATGGAGTTTGATGAAACATTGCCCCAGTGGTGAGACTGGATGATGTAGTTGGCTCTTAAAGCTTTTTAGTCGAGCTGGAACATTTTGAAAGCATCCTGCACAAAGATAGCTGCAGGTTTAGAAAACATCAAGTAATTCAACAAAGAACTTGGCACAGAGGGGCAGATACTATTTCCTTCTATCTGATTTCTAGTTTCAGAGACCAAACTGTCACTGAAACAAAAGCACTGGACATCCCTGTACTGCCCTGAGGCTGGGAACAGCCAGGTCTGTCTGGGAGCCCTACTGAAGCCACTCCTCTGTCATTTATGGAGTCACTCACTCTCTTTGTTTTTCCTGCTGTATCCCCTGTCCTGTGCATGTGCCTGATCTGTTGAGCTGGGGGATGCTCTGCTCCAAGGAGTATGAATCACAGCAGCATTGGGTTTCTTTGGTCTTAGATTAGGAAGCTCCTTCAAAGAGAAGATACTGTGGTGTTGGGCATCAATGCCACCAGGAACAGAGTGTGGGGATGGAGGGTCTGGGTTTGGTCATTTGGCTTTGGACATGTAGCTTTGACAGTTAACAGAGACTGCAGTTGACTGAAGCCCTTTCTGTAGTCAGCAGAGTGAGAAAGGTGCTTCTAGCAAATCATCCAGAGGTTAAGAGGACATCAAGCACCTTCTTGAGGCACCTTGTTTCTCTTTGTAGACTAAAGATGAAGCCAAGACAACATGTCAGGACAGGCATGGGCTGAGCAAGGGCCAGGGAGCTGGGGGATGCCTTTGATGGCCAAATGGTGCAACAAAGTTCAGAAGGACGTTTCCACCTCCAGAAAGATTTTCCCATGGAGGTGGAAATTATTTCTCTGCCTGTCCTCCACAGCTCCAAAGTCTCTGGAGCAGCATGTTCTCCCAGTTGGAGCCTTTCCATGGACTGCAAGAAGCTGAGAGCTTGGGCAGGGGAGAGGATGGCTGCAGAGGCAGGCAGAAAAGACTGTGGGAGGGATGGAGGTGCTGGAGGTGAGACCCAAACTCCAACTCAGTCCCACAGCCATGGGGCTGCATGTCCCCACGTGCCATTTCTCTGAGCCTTTCTTCTTAAACCGAGCAAACTAACTGGCATCAGCAGGTTCTAACCACAAATACTTCATGCACAGGAGGATTCCTTCCCTCCTCCTTTCATTATACTGGGTAGAAATGTAATTATCCCAGGTATAATTAACAGCAGAAAGCATGTTTCCAGTGTCAGCAAGCAGGCTGGGCGTTTGCTGCAACCCTGCCACAGCGTAGCTGTTACCTCTGGCTCTCAGCACAGGGGCAGTGCTGCTTGGGGACCTCTGTGCTACCACCAGCACGACAGCTCAGGGGACAGGCAGCCCCACCACTAAGGTGGGGTGCTGAGGTTGCCAATTTGCAAGAACAGCACCCCAAAACCTGGCCAGCAGAAGCAGGTAGGGACTTGCCAACCTTCTTTCCCCTGGGCTCCACAGCGAAGACACGGTGTGGGAAAGAGCTCCCAAGCTCTCATGCTTTGCAGCCCAAATATTCATCACCTGAGAGCCAAAGCAGATCCCTTCTATCAGCCCAGGATGTTTAGATGTTGCAGAATGCAACCAAAAGGGAAGAGTGTCTGGACAGATCTATTTGCCTCAGTGCCAAGCTGACACAGTTTTGCTACTCACATCCCTGCAGTGCCAAAAGATTGGCCTTGTTCACATTGGTGGTGTTTTGGGGACGTTGCACTGTCCCTCATGCTACAACAGAGCCCAGATTTAGGGTTCTACCAGCTGGAAGGTGAAGAACTGATCCAGCCTGAGTGCATAAGTGTGCTTCTGATCTGCATCTGTGAGGCTGTTTCCCTGTAACAGGGCAGTGCTGCTCAGCAGAATGAGCTGCATTTTTGTTAGAGATGCTTGCCAGAAGAACCTGCTGAGGTTCCTATTCCAGCAGAGAGCCTGGAGGCAGCAAGGCCTTGCTAACAGGAGCTACTCGTTGCACAGGAGCCACACAGCAGCTGCTCATGGGATGCTCAGGGCCTGGCAGTGCTGCATGGCAGCAGGGCAGCAGGGGGGTCCATGCCACTCATTTGGGCAACATGGTGACATGGCACAAGCAGTTGAACCCTGCAGAGCTGGTCACAGAATCATGGAATCATAGAATCCTGGAATGGTAAGGGGTTGGGAGGGATCTCTGGAGATCATCTAGTCCAATCTTCCTTCTGAAGCAGGTTCACCTAGATCAGGTCACACAGGAAGGTGTCCAAGTGCTGGGCAAAGCAAGCTTTGAGCAGCCACACAAGGCTTAAAAACCAGCATCAGAAGGGAAAGCCTTGCTAACTGATTATCCTGAAAGTTCCCTGTTGTGCCAGACCTGGGGTCCCCAGCACCCCCCAGGCTGCAGCCACGACACGTATTTTCCCAGGGTATTGGATGGAAGCTGAGGTGAGGCCCTGCTTCCCCACAAGCTCTAGCTTGGCTGGGCTGCACGCTCACAATGTTGGGCCACTGGCAAAGGCAACGTGGCAGCAGAGACACCCATCACCCCAGCAGCCTTTCAGGGAGAAAATGCATGCAAGCCACGCCACCAGATCTCAGCTGGATCCAGTCCCCACTCACACCTGAATGACCACCACAAACTGGGCTTGGAAGTAGCTTCTTGGTACCTAAACCCACAACCTGCTCCTTTCACCGACACAAACCCCAGACTTTAAGGGAAACCTCTTGCCAAGCCAGCGCTGTCCGTAGGACCCCCATTGTCTGACAAAGCTCTTGGAAAGAGCTACAGCCGCTGCGCCGGGCTGCTGCTTGTTTGCTCTCCGTGTGCATGTGAGGGCATGTCCTGAGCTGTTTCCCTGCGCACGCTGGGTTTTTGTGTGTGTTTCTCTTGCTCGGTAGAGAACATATGCCATGCAAGCATCAAGCGCAGGTGCTGATTCCCCCCACCCCGAGCAAACACAGCGGCCCAACACCTCGATGTGGAAGGATGCACAAGGGAAGCCCCTTGAGCGGCCGCTCCCCGGCGAGCTGCCCCTTTAACATGGAAGTGTCGAGGCAGAAAACTACCGCTCCCAGAGCCCAGCGCTGTGTTGTACTGCCCGGAGCGCGGGCCCGGCCGGCGCCGCAGCAGCGCACGCCGGGGGCTGTAGTTCCCTCACCGCTTTCCCTTTGTTTTGGTGGGGAACAGGAGTTGTGTGTATGGGGGGGGGGGGGATCGTGAGAACCCCCGGCACGGTGCTTGGCGGCTGGCGCTGGGCAAGCCGCTGGGTTACACTTCAGTGTGGTTCTCCGTCGCCTTTGTGCGAGCGGGTGCAGTTTGGGGCAGGGGGGCTGTGTGGGGCTGCCCGGGGATGGGGATGGGGGTGTGTGTGTGTGTGTGCCCATGGCAGCGCTGATGGCGGCGGCGCGGGGCTCAGCCCGTCCCGTGCCCCTGTGCGCTGAACGCCTCAGCGCCTGTGCCTCGCCCAGCCCCACGCCGGCCCGGCAGCGGCCAAGGGACGCGCGGGCACGGGCACGAGCACGGGCACGGCCGGTTCCCCCCCCCCCCCCCCCGCTCCCGCCGGAAGGAGCCGCGTGCAGCGCCAGGCTCGGCCCGTCCGGGGTTGCCGCGGCCCGGCCCCGCTCGCAGCGGCCTCGCCTTCCCGGCGTGCAGCGCGCCGCCCGTCCCCGCCGCGCCGCCATGTTGTCGGAGTGAAAGGCAGGGGGAGAGGCAGGCGGCGAGCGGCCTGGGGGGGGGGGGCCGACATCCGTCTTCATCCTACCGCTCCGCCCGTGAGTATCGGTACCGGACCGGACCCTCGGCTCGCCGCACACCTCAGCGGAGCCGCCGGTGGGGTCATATTGGTGTGGGAGGCGGGCGGAGCGGCGCTAGGCCGCCCCGAAAGGCGAGCGGCGGCGGGGCGGCTTCTCCCGCCCGGCTCTCCCGCCCGGCTCCTCGTCGGCGCTCGGGGGCCGGGGCCTAGTCCCTATTGTTACCGGGGAGAGGGGCCGCGGCGGGCCCCCGCTTCCCGGGAGCGGCTCCCCGGCCGCCGCGGCCCGGCAGGGAGGGGGTGTTATTGTTTGGGGGGGAGGGGGGAGCGAGTCCATCCCGGCCGGGCGGTGGCGGCGGCGCCCCCCGCCTGGATCCCCCCGGGCCCGGCCAGCCGCAGCCTGCCCCCCGCAGCTGCCCCTTCTCCCGGGAGCCCCAGCGCAGCCCCGCGGGGAGACCCCAGGCCCTGCTTTGTTGCCCGGGGGAGCCCGGCCCGGCGCGGTACCTGGGTAGGGGGGTGGTGGTTGGGTTTCCTTCCTTCCCCCCCCCCACCCCCGGCCATGCGTGGGGGAAGGGGGGTGTTCGGTGGGGCTGTGGGGGCTCAGCGTCCCTGGCACGGGAGGGGGACGGTGCCCCACGAGTGGGAGGGAGAGGAAACGCAGACAATACTTTCTGATGTGCCGGCCTGACCCTGGGGGTTTTGTGTTTGAGTGTGTTTTTTGTTGTGTTGGTTTTTTTTTTTTTTTTTCTTCCCTTGTTTTTATCTCGTTTTCGCATCACAATCCCGTTTTGGCCTGTTTTTAATGCCCAGCTGGTAATTTTCAGAGCCCTCGAGCTGAGAAATAACTCCTGATTTTAAGCCAAAAAAAAAAAAAAGGTTCATTTTTTTTGTTTAGTCAATGTTTAATAACTTTGTTCCGAGCAGAGATTTTATTAGACAGATCATGAGTAAGGAATTTCCTTTATTAAGACCGAGGGAGGTGGGGTAAGGGGGGAGCGTTTATCTTCCACTGCTTTAACGCTGGTTGGAGCAATTCGAGGCCTGATGGATTTACTGCCTGCTGGATCTCCCCAGGTTTTTGAGGGCAAAACACACAAGGTTTCATGTGAAAAGTTCTCCTAGGCCACACAGCTCTCAAACAATGGCTCTGCTTGAATTTTGCCAGTCTTTTAACTTACAGAAATCAACCCAAATGCCAAGCCGCCCAACCCAAACTCCCTTCAACTTTTGGGAACGTGCCTCTTCTGTGGGCTCTCATTTAATCGTTGTCTGTTATTTTTAGAGGGATATTGCCTAAGAGCCAGGGAAGCTGTGAGTGCTTTGCTGTGCTCTCTGAGGATTAAAGCTGCCTCATTCAGTGTTGTCGCCGCTGCTTGGTCTTAAAAACTCGCTCGGATGTGGCTCCTGAAGTTGTTTTTGTTGCTGGTGGAATGTCCCATAAGCTGAAGGATTTTACCTGTGATGGTAGTTGCAGAGCTGTTTGGTTTACAAAGGGAGAAGGCAGATTGTCTGCTCTGAGTGCTTTATAGCGGTGTAGAAGCTCTTTGGAAACGTGCAGCTCTTCCCAACAAAAAGGGTTTTTTTTTACCTAGGAGAAGTTTATTATAGATTCGTACTAAGAGTTGGGGAATGAGAAGGCTCCTCGTCGCTCTGAGTCTTTGCAGCTGCCTGGGAGCTCATGAATGTGCGATGTGTAGGTGACTTCACATATTTCTGATGCTCTGTGTGCTTTGAATGACAGGATTCAGCTGTCCCCTCACGCTGAACACGGCGTTTCTATACAAACACGCCTTGGAACTGAACTTGAACTACCCAGAATGCTCTTTATCCCCTTTGCTCCCTTTCAAAATGTCGCCTTTGCCAAGTTTTTCTCTCGTGTTTTAGAGCTGCCTGGGCTGGACTAGACGAAAGAGGAAGCGGCTGGGAGCAGGAGGTGCTTGTGCAGATCCTCACAGTACCTCCACTGAGACTTTCTAAGGTCTCCAACCCCCCCCCCCCCCCCCCCCCCCCCCCGCAGTTCTTCAAGTAACGCCGATTATTAACGATCTCTGTGCAAATTAAAGCAGAAATGAGGTTGTGCTGGTGACCAGCAGCACCTTGCAGCCTGGAGAGTCACTCTGGCTGTGCAGCCTCCCAGCAGCAATGTTGTACCTGTGGCTTGTGCCAGTAGAGAGAGAGACTTGAAACTTTTTGTGGATTCATAGTATCTTCCTGAATATATTTTTTTTAAAAGACTGCCCAGAAATAACTAGTAACTTTGTTTCATAGAGGCTGCTGAGATTTCATTATCTGCCATCAATATACACCCCAGCTTGGTGAGACCTGAATTTCTTGCCAGTAATGATTTGAGTTTGTTGTTGGTTTGGGGTTTTTTTTTTGTCTACTTATTGCATAGAGAAGCTTTATTCCTTCATTTCCTGGTACTGAAGGATTTTGATAACGTTTATGAAAGGGAAACTAACAGGAAAATGCCACGAAATTGTAGTGTTCTTGAAAATCAGGGAAGTTTTGGTAACATCAGCGTTTGGTGAATTGTTTGGGGAAGGTGATGATAGCCAACATTTGGAAAGACAGAGGAGTTGGTTGTGTGGAATGTTCCTGATGTTGAAGTTGTGGAGGTCTTTGCGTGGATAAAAAGCCTCTCTGAGCTGTGTGTTTCTGTGGCTGTGGAGGGAGTGTGTGTCAACAAGTGCATGTTGTAGTTGCAATTAAAAGAATCTCTCTGCAGTTCTCCTAGGTCCCTTTCTTCTGAATATTACCCCTGTTCTCAGTTAGTGGGATGAACTTGAGAGGATTTGTGTTTTCGTGTGTGTTTGTCAACTTTCTGTGCTGTTAGGAAATTGTTCTTGGAAGTTGCCTGTAGTAGCTGACTGTTGTTCAAAACTACTACGATGAGCACAGAGGACACAGAGGCGTCTTTCAGAGTGTCAGAGCTGCTGTCAGGATCAGGGCCAAGGTTTGCAACCACTGAGGTACAAGAGGAAAAGCATTCTCAGGCTGGTGTGCAGCTGCAGTGGGGAGTCCGTAAGGACTGAACACCCTTCCCTCACCATCCTGCTTTCGGCCTTATAGCTCTCTGATATTTGTTGACTTGTCTTTAGGTAACTGAAGTTATAAGCTACCAATCTTTTTGAAAAGGAAGAATATTTCTTACTATTCCGTGCCTTTAAAACCAGATGTGATTTGTGTGCTGTGCCTTGGCAGGACATTGTATAACAGGAGGAAACATTTTTCTGTTCACACGTGTAGTGGATCAGGTGATAACATTGTCTTAAAACAAACCCCCAAACTTGTGGCTTTTGTGCAGCCAGGATGCTCTCAAAGTATTGGGCGGATGTGTGTAGGGGGGAGAATAGTAAATCGATGAGTTACTGTCAAGCTAGTCTGCCAGTTGTCCTCCTGCATGCAGGTGATTTTAGGTTGTTTGCAAAGCATTTGGGGAATTTTCAGTGTTGGGCAGTTTCTGCAACTCATCCAGATCGACAGCAGGACCAGCACTGCTGGCTGCTCCAGCTCTGGAAGGTTCTACCAAGATCCCAGACAGTGAGAGGTTAGCTGCTATTTCTCCAGGGAATCTCATACAAAACATGCTGATGTGTTTTACCACCTCATAACTGAAGCCAACATCTGAGTTTGGAGGAAGAGTACCCATTGTGTTTGAGACTTAATTCACTATTTTGAGGGGAAAAAAAACAACAACCCACAACCCCAACCTGTTGCCCTGTTAATTTGCATGACTGAGTGAAGACATGGAGAGACAGTGAGACTTGTGTATTGATTGAAGATCTGTCTGCTGAGTTATCAGGTGTAGAGGAGCATGGCAGGCACTGAAGGTGTGGTTTGTGTTTTTAGGAGGTTTGTGTCAGTGGCAGCCCTCCAGTCAGAGTTTTGTCTGTCACATAAATCACAGAATGGTGAGGTTGGAAGGAACCTTTAGAGATCATCCAGCCCAACCTCCCTGCCTCAGTGTCGTGGGCACCTTTTGTGAATCTTGCATATCCTGCTGACACTTTGCAGCACAAAATGTGGGGTTTTGGATTAGTGTGCATTTTTTTAAGATGATATTTTAGTTGCTGGGTTAATGGAGCAAATAATTGTGTTAAAAGGCGTCAGATTTGGCATCGTGATGTTTCCCTACCAGTCGCCAGATGGGTGTGTTATTTAATATGTAAAGCTGAAGCTGTGAGGATTTCATGGTTGCTTTTCCTTCTCTCCCTTCTCGCCGTCTCTTCCCCCTTCCCCCTCCACCCCATAGGTGTTGGTGGAATGAGCGTTGCGTGTGTTTTGAAGAGAAAAGCAGTACTCTGGCAGGACTCGTTCAGCCCCCACCTGAAACAGCACACTCAAGATACAGCTAATCCCACCATGCCTGTTGTATTAACATCTGGAACAGGGTCCCAGGCTCAGCAACAGCCAGCTGCAAACCAAGCTCTTGCAGCAGGGACGCACTCCAGTCCCGTTCCTGGATCCATAGGAGTTGCAGGCCGCTCCCAGGACGACGCAATGGTGGATTACTTCTTCCAGAGGCAGCATGGTGAGCAGCTTGGGGGAGGAGGAAGTGGTGGAGGCGGCTATAATAACAGCAAACATCGCTGGCCTACTGGGGATAACATTCATGCAGAACATCAGGTAAAAACAAACAAAAAAAAGTTCAATGTTTCCAAACTCCACCCGTGAATGCATCGGGCTTGTGATAGATGCTTTTAATGATGCTCTTTAAAGTTTAAGCTGGTTATTGTGTGGTTTAGAATGGCAACAGTCGTACTGTTTGTTTTCTCTTTTCAGGATTGCAGTGCCTTGGTAGCTCAAAGATGAAATTCTGCTCTTGAGGGTGTTGAAATCTCAATCCACTCTGTGACAGTCAAATGCATGCTTGCAGAATTTATCATTCTCTTTATTGATCTGTTGTTGTCGTTGTTTTGGATGTGTGAACCAGCGTAGCACTGACTGCTGCTGCTTTTTCAAATCTGTTGCTGTAGTTAAATAATTCTTATGTAATGGTATTACAAAACTGCCAATGCATGTAGGTTGGGCTTTTCCCATTCCCAATATTGAAAAACACCATTCTGGAAGTTGCTGGTAATGTGTTTTCTTGGGTTTCTTCGCATGTTTGTTTTGAGTTTGGGTTTTTTGGAGGGTTATGACTGGAAGGGAAAGGGCTGTTAATGTGCTTAATGAACTGAGAAGAGAACAGCCTTAAGAATGTGATGAACCAGTGCTTTTACAGACAGGGCTAACTTCTTACAACAACTTACCATTTATAAAAGGGTCATGGGCCAAAATGTGTCTCAGCAGTCATGTTTACTAGAAGTCCTTTCAGTAGTTGCATTATTGGATGTGCTGCGACTTAAATGTGTGCATGACTCACTCTGGCTCTCTGTCTGTGACCTGTAACTCACTCCTCAAAGGAGGAGATGTGCTTCATCTGCTGAGGGAGCAGAGCTTAGGTGTAAGCATGCTTTAAAAAGCAACGGTTCCTGCAAATATTGCCAGAGCAGCACAGAGCTTTTGCAACCTTTATGAATATCCCCTGCCTCTTTTTTTGTTGTTGTTCCAAATAAAAGCTAACAAGCCCTCATTCCTCTGCTGTTCCTCCCCGGGGGATGTGTTGCCATCCAGACCATTTAAAAGCAAACGTTGCAGTGAATTTTGCAACTTCACTGAAGTCAGCATGTACATCAACAAAGAAGTAAACTGAAGTGCTCTGTTAATTTGTTCTGGAAGAAAAAATGCATAAAATACTGCAATATGAACTAAGCAGCTAGGAGAGTGTTGTAGCTATTCCCTTCTGTGGCAATAACTGCTTTGAAATGAGATGGAACTTTTAACTGAGTTTCAGGTCACTAAGTGTAAAACTTGTTTCAAGACACATCGATGGAAGAGATTTGAATGTGCTTTAAGTTGTGTGAGGAAACAAAACATTTCTTCTTGAAAGGCTGCAACTTTTAGCCTTTCAAATACAAAGCTCTCACGCAGTCTGGTGTGGAGAGATTTAGGCAGGAGCTGCTGCTGTTTGGACACTTTGAAGAGAGATGACTTCATGAATTAAAATTAATGTAATAAAATTCTTAAGTCTCTCATCTTCCAAGTCAGACTTTCATCTTCTTTTCTCTGAAAATCTCTAAAACCAAAGACAACAAAACTCACTAATGTTGAGGGGGTGGGGAATGTGACACTCAGATCCTGCAGTCATTAAAAATTGCTCTGGTGTTTGAACTTATTTTACTGCCTTCTTTAATAACCAGAAATCTTAAAGTTCCTCTGACACGACAGAATCCTGTTACAGAGACCTTACCTGATGTCTGGTTTTCCTTTCCCTCAGCTTGCTTTTTGTTAAGTAACCTCTTCAATTCAATCATACTAATAATTATACCACTTAATGAAATAAATAGTAGCTTATGCTAGTTTAAATGAATTTATGAAAACATAATGCTTGTGTTCTTTGGAGGCAGAACCCTTCTGAGAAGGTGGTATGGGCCAAATACACCTGCAGGATTAAGCTCTTGAAGTTCTGGGTGATGTTTTCTCTCTCTTTCCCCCATGTCTTTTGTGATCTGAAGCTCAAAAATGTCCCCTGTAGTATAATTAACGTGGGATCTTGTCTGTTCTACTTCCTAGTAGTTTTTACCTTGTCTGTAGTGCATTTGTCACATAGTCCTGATTGTTTGCATTTGGTATGCATCCTTAAACTAATCTTTGTGGTTTAATTTCTTTAAAGTCAACCCTGAGATGGGGCACTGGGCCTTGTCTTGTGTGCCTTTTCTTGATACTGTCTGTTCCAGTGATTGTTGGGCAGTTTGATCCATGTGTTTATTGCTTCAGTCTTATCTTGAGTGCTTCTTTTTCCATGGTTCTCTGTTTGCCTCAGGGTTTTACTCATGGGAAGCAGAATGGAGGATGTATGTAATCCTCATACTGCCATTCCTTTTGACTTTTTGGCCACCTCTGCATCTGCTTCTTAAATTATAAATTCCTTGGAGCAAGAAATAGTCTTATGCACGCAAAATGATTGAATTCAGTTTTTGCTTAGCCAGGATAGAATTGAATTTGTCCTGCAATAATAGAAGTGGAAGAAAGTGCTGGGACATGCAGAGAGGTGGGGAATCATTACAGCTGTCTGCTAAATCTCAGTTTCCTGTAGGTACCTTTATATTATTGTACTTTTGATTTTTAGACTTTGAAAGATAAGGCAGTGAGGGCCTCTGCCTTGAAGACTGGTTAGGAAGCTCAGTACTTAAAAGATAATAGAAAGTCAGAAAAAATAATTGTAGGGTAATGTAGGTTAATGCCTGCCTAGAGCTTGGGAGGTTGTAATTAAAGGTAGAGGGATTTAAGTTGTTGAATCCCAGTTTTTTCTTTGTTCCATCCGTAGACAGACATCTGTCTTTGGTGATAATATTCCAGTGACTTCTTTTTAACCAAACGATAGCATTTCATCATCTGTTGTTAAATAGCTACGAATGCTGTGAGTCAGAAGGTGTTTAGGGGACCCTGCCTTTTCGTTTTTTTTTTATTGTGCTGGCTGTTGCTCCTTGTCACTTGTTAGTGTTGTGAGTAGCAGCTCTGAGAGCTGAGGGGGTGGGTGAATAACTTTAGTAGGGGTGGCTTTTTCTGATCTCAAGAGGTAGATAGGATTGGAGCATCTTCCTTACAAGGCAAGGCTGCAGGATCTGGGGCTGTTAAGTCTGGAGGAGACTGAGAGGGGATCTCATTAATAGTTACAAATATCTAAATGGTGAGTGTCAGGAGGTTGCGGCAGCACTTTTTTCTGTTGTATCCAGTGACAGGACAAGGGGTACCAGAAAAAAAGCTGGAACATGATAAGTTCCATTTAAACATAAGGAGAAACTATTTGAGTGTTTGAGTGAGGGAGCCCTGGCCCAGGCTGCCCAGGGAGGGTGTGGAGGCTCCTTCCTTGGAGATCATCAAGACCCACCTGGACGCATTCCTGTGTGACCTGATCTAGGTGGGAGCTGCTTCTGCAGGGTGGTTGGACTGGATGAGCTCTGCAGGTCCCTTCCAACCCCACCATGCTGGGATTCTATAATAGAATCCTGTTGTTGCAAACAGCAGGAGAATGCTGGTTCTCTTTATGTTTTACCTGGAAACTCTTCCCTTTGCATGTTTCCCTTCTCCTCCAGAAGGTGTTGTGGGGAGGAATAATTACAGTTTTATATAAAATCAAGCAATTAAAGATGCTGCTGTCATTTTGCATATTCAGGTATCAAAGATACACCATCCACAAAAGTAGCATACAGCATTAGTGCCTCTTGGTTCTGCAGTGGTGGAATCGGACTTTTTGTTTCTGGATGGGGGAGTCTGTGAACTCCTAAGCAGTATTCTATCTGTCTACAACTACAAATACTTAATCACTAAACTTTACATGGAAGACAGATATGTCAGCCAGGTCTATTCTGGAAAACATAGTCTTTTCTTTTTATCCCCCAAAACCAGCAAGATGAAACTTGAGTATTAACCTCAGCCAGTGATTTTAAGATTAAAACTGAAAAGGTTAAGGCCATCTCACCTACGATACCCTAGTATTCTTTAGGCTGTTTGAACAGAGTTATGATAGCTGCAGAAGGCTGTTTTGGGGCTGTTTACTCTGAGGAAAAAAAAAAAGGAGTGGCCATCAAAATCTTTCTTGACATAGATGAGGATGTACGAGAACTCCTGATGAGGACTGGCCTAGGTTGCATTTGTCTTGGTGATGAGAGGTTGCATATCTCATTACAAATCCAAACAGCCATCTGCTGCTCCTGAGGGGAATGAGAAGACAGTTGAGGTATTCAACTGGGAGAAGTTATCAACACTGAGCAGACTTTAGGAAAATTGGCTTGGGTCTCCTGTGGCTTGTGCATGCATGTATGTTCTTGAACTGGAGTGAAGAGAGAGTTTCTCTGGTGGTGGTCCCTTCTGAATTACAGCAAATAGATACACTTGGACTGTCTGAATTGAAGTTAGGGCAACATGGGAGTTGCTTACTAGAAGCAAATGATTTTAGGGATTTACTTTCTTTGAGAGCATGTTTAATTAATAATTTGAGACAATAGAACTCTGCAGGGATTGTCTTGTTGAATGTGGGGAATTTTTCACATGTAGTTGATGAAGAATAGTGAGAGCAACAGGGACTGGGTTTTAGGCTCCGTTTTGCCTTTTCGCAACATGACTGTGCAACTGGAAACTTGCATTCAAGTGGAGACAAAAGGTAATTCTCCTGACTACTGCCCTTCCAGAGCACTGCTGCTCCAACTGTGCTGCTTAATGCCGTGAGAGTTTGTGGATTTGACATTTGATAATGTTTGGCACCTGATGACAGGCACCATGATCAGAGTTTGTCTTGAAGTCGTGTCACGGTCCTCTGAAAAGGTCCTAGAAGCTAAGGAAGCAGAAGCCCTAGTGTCTGTTCTTCCAAAGTGAAATCCTGTTGAAGTGACAACTCTTGAGGACAGAGTATTGCTAATCAACTGATGGAAAGCACCTAGTGTATGAAGGCTGCTGTGGTCTGAATAATCTGGCTTCTTGTCTGGGCTAGAGTTGGAAGGATGGAGCAAGTCCTTAGTCACGTACACCACGTGATGGAATGTGTAGCTCTGTTCCTGAATGTTTTCTGAGGTATGTTACATGAAATCTGTTGAATTTGCATGGATACTTCCTTGTATCCCAGTGAACTGGTTCAGGCTTTTCTTAGGCTGACACTGAAATGGCTGTCCTGACTTGATATGCACATCATTCAGAATGGAATGCTGTGCTGAAATGAAGTGTCTGGTTTGGCTGATTTGTTTTGCAGAGGTTTCTCTATAGTAGAGGGGTATCTTGAGGGAGGAGCATCTGAACATTTGATTTCATCTTCTGCTTTATGTCGCCCTTTGAATGTTCCTCCTGAGACAGAGTGTGAGTAGATTGGCTAAATTGGGTATCTAAGGTTGAGTGTTGTATTATTATTGTATTATTCTCTTGTATAGGGGAGTAAAAACACCCTGAAATCTTCAGAAGGTCAGCTGAAGAGTCTGCTTCCTCTGGATCTGTGGGTTTTTCTGTCTCTGACAGGCAATTGCAAGATATCTGGCCCTAGTTGGGATTGCACAAGAAACCTGATGTGCTTGTTTGGGGATTTCTCTGTGGTATATCGTCTTTGTAGTCTGGTTCCTTGCTGTGATGCTTGCTCAAAAAGAGCAAAGATATTTTCACACCATTGAATTTGCAAATTTCAAGACTTCAAGAAGATTTCAAGTATTTCAGTTCATACATTGTGCCCAAGTGCGTTCTGAATAGAGTGTTACTAGAGCACAGCTTCTGCTCATTTTCTTCTTCCCCTCTCGCTGGCATCGCTTTCACCTTATCAGGTCTTTTGTGTGACCTGTCTGTGCTTCTGCAGAACAGTTTGTAATGCTTACAGTATTTTTGGAAATGAGTGAAAGTGTACGTGAGTTACAAGCCGTTCAGTCCATCCACAGTAGCCTCTTCCTTGCGAGCTGGCACAATTAATTTTGACTGCTGACTGGAAGTCTCTTTAACAAGGAGCTGCTCCAGCACTGAATCTAGTGTTTGCTGGGGTCTGAAAACTTCCTTATAGGTGTATACTAAGACAATTTTAAAGCTGTCTTCTCTGAGTGATGATCTTGTTGTTCTTTGATGAACAAACTCGCCTTTGCATGCAGATACCATGTGATGCTTTGGTCCCTCCTGTCAAACGATCTGCTCTCTGATATCTTGTTGCTCCTCTTCCTTTGTTAAGGGTAACTTTTGTTCTAGGGCAGTTATTTTTATTGGCAGCATCTGGCCTTGTTACTTACCTTGTACTGAAGCTGCACTGCAGGCCTTGATTCTGTACTGGAGTGAAACTTGGCTGTTACTAAACTCTCAAATGAACCTTTTGCCCTGCTGCCAACTGTGGCATGGGGCCACTCGTATCTGTTTCTGACATTGAGCTCAGCACTGGAATGAGACATTGCTGCATCCCTTCTTTACACCTTTTAACCCTTTGAATTTAAACCTTGGAAGGTCAGAGCAGAGGTTGGAGTGAAAGGACGGATCTTCCTGTGGTTGAGACGAGCCAGCTCTTAGTGTAACCCTGAGCGTTTGTGCAAATGATGGATCCAGACACACATCTGGGGAGCAGCAGACAGTTTTCCTAAGGTATTGCCAGCTCTGGTGAGGCAAAATGAAGGTTATTTCTTCTGTAATCCAATATTTTGGAAGTTTGCACCCCAACAATATGAGCCCAAAACATGGCAGAGTAATCTAAATTCCACATTAATGAAGCACTTCTGTCTGTGAATAAAATCTGAGGAAAAAACATAATTAGCTACCTAAGGCGAGGCACTGTGACAGGAGGCCTTTCTTGCACTTATTTCTGTACCCTGAATCATTAATCATCTTGGCTAAATGCCAGGTAAGCATTAGCCAATCTGCAATTTCAATAGCTTTTTGCTTCCAATGCTAATGGTAGTAGCAATTCTAACCATGAATCCTTTCCTACAAAAATAGTAGTTAAACCACCTAATCTTGTCTAATACTTGTGACTTCACATTCTTTCTTTACGGACTATTGTTGTAGGAGAGGACTAAAAATAGTGCTGTAATCAGTTGATGGAACAACATATTTTAACCCTGGATCTAGTTATTCATGGCAAGCCTGTTGCTGACAGCATGTGTGCTTTTCTTACTGTCAGCTGGTAAATTTTTCTTCTCTCCTAAATACTACAGATATGTGTGTGTGCAGGGAAGATAGTTTTTAAATAACGTGCTACATGAGCTGTTCAAGCAAGACAAACAGGCAGTCTCCCACAGCTGAGTAGGAGGCATTTGTTTCCACCTGACATTTGTAAACCTTTGGTTAATTTAAAAAGCTTTAACAACTTATGAGTATATAAATCAAGTGCTGCAAAGTATTTAGGCTGTTCAACCAGCCTTCCTCCCCCTCCCCTTCTCCTCTAAGGATGTTTTATTCAGGCAGCAGCCTGGATGTTTTAGGTATTTCTTGTTCTTAGTGCCTCAGACCTGGTGTTCTTGTAGTAATATTGACCTTTTTTGAAGGAATGTTTTACTACAAAATAAAGAGGTTTTGTTTTTCTCTGTTACAAATTGAGAGAGACTTAAAATGTGGAGGCCTAATGGATTGAAACTTTACACACCACTTGCTTTTTTCATGCTTGCAGAGTGCATGAATTAAATAGCCCAGTAATAATCTCAGTTTTGAAGTGCCATAGATAAGCAACCATAATGTGCCTGTGCAGACAGGGAGAACTTGAAATATCTCATCTCTTGTCTTCTCACAGAAACAAAGAAACGCTCTTAAGAGCTGAGAAATCAGAACATTTTGATTTATCCTGACACATGTAACAGTAACAGTTTCCCTCATTACTCTGCAGGAGTAATAAAGCAAAATAAGTGGTCTCCTAACAGGATGGTCCCAACAAGCTTGTGCAGAGCTCAAGATTGTCAGAGGGCTCCCTCCAGGCTCTCTAGGAGCAGGGCCAGCATCAGCAAGGACTGAGGACTGAGCCTTTGCCGTGGATTGTGATCCCAGCACCCAGCTCTTACCCATGGTTTTGTTTGCCAGGATGGCACATAAGTCTGGGATACTTCATCCAGAGTTCCTGATGGTAGTGACTGTGGGATACCTTGGAGTTCATTTGCTTGCTTGCAGGGCTGCAGTTGGCCCTGTAATTTACTGCAGATTTTGAAAGCAGCCGTTTACAAGTCACAGCTTCATGAAATCCTGTCATTGCAATGCCCAGCCTGCTGTCCTGGGGAGTTTTGCCTTCTGATCAGCAGTAGGATTGGGTGAGAGGGATAGTGGGAGAAAACGAGCTCTAATCTAAGGGAGGGAGAGCTGGGACTAAATAGATATTGATGTAACAAACTGCTGGGGCCAGAGTTTGAAATGGGGCCTCGTGGGGAGCAGCATTTGGGAGAGGGGAAACAGAGAAAACTGGAGAGCTGGAGCTTACAGAAGCAGGCTGCTAGTTTGCTTTTGTTACCCTATTTAACATAATTGGCTTAATAAAAAGAAATAGTTTAAACCCTTTTCAGTCAATGTTACCACTGATAAATGTGGATATTTGACCTGTTTAATGTTGTCTGTTGTCAAATGATAAAGTCAAAATCATAAACCCTCAGGCTTCATGGTGCAGAGACAGTTTTTTAGATCATCAACTATTCTCAGCTGCTTTTTCTCCAAACGACTTTCTGGTTTGTTTGTTTGCTGCTTTTTCCTCCTGTATGTTTGGCTTGTTTTATCTCCTTTGTTTAATTCCACCTGTCCATTCTCTTTCTGGGGAACATCACTTGCATAAAGAGGAAGAAAAAACCTTTGTGGTTGAGAGCAAAATTTAGCCTGTGATAGTTTTTGCTGTGTGTCTGTCTAGGTGAATATAAATTCAACATAAATGAGGATTCCTTAATATCTCAGGCTAGTGCCCAATCCCCTGGGATACCTACAGACCGTGAAATGTGCTATGATATTACACTTTGAATTTATATATAAAGGTCACATTAGCAACCATATTTGCTTAATATGTTTGCTTAATATAAGGTGCAGTATTAACACTGATTGTTGATATTAATATTTACTTTAAATTTACAGTTCATGACTTTACTGGTAGCTATCAGTTTGGGGGGGATAAAAAACCCCCCTTGGATTATTCTAGAATGAATAATAGTACTGGAAATCTGAAAGGTAAATATACTGTTGCTTTCATGTAAATTTGTTAGGTCCTTCAAACCCCTGTTTAGTAATTATAAGGACAGTTTGGGGTCCCACTTCCTGTTAATTTAACTGACTCCAGAATTCCTTTTGACAAGTGCCATTTAGCCCCGTGGGCCTTGTTGTTTGTTAGGTTAATTTGAGCTGGAGTTTTCAGTTCAGCAGTGCATGGTGTCCTGTCAGGTGCTTGGGTTTATTGCTTCATTCTGTGGTCACATTGGTGCTTTTGCAGATTTTCCTCCTCACCCATCGCTGCCTTGTAGCTTTTTAGCACTGGGAACATCACCCCCTCTTTTGGGATGGCTTGTTAGAGGCTTAACTGGAGAGATTTGGTCCTGGTTGATGAGAGTTGTTCCCTCCACTCTTGCCCTATCTCATGGGTAATTCAGACCCTTGGCTCTTAGGTGGGGTGATCATCTGAGTCTCCTTTCCTTTTCTATGAGAAAAAAACCCTCCAAAACTTCGAAACAGTGGCCAGATCTGTGCCAGGGTGTGTTTCAGGAAGGCTGAGAGGCAGGGAACAGTGTCTTACCTGGGTTAGTGATGTGACCATGAGGTCTAGTACGAAGCGGCAAAGCAAGGAACATCTGTATCTGCTGGAATATTGTTTTTTCTATTTCTGGTAAAACTATGTAAAATCAAAAGTCTTCCAGGTATGGACAAGGATGAATGATGTGTAGCTTTGGGATCAGGAAAACATTCACTTCTGGATTGCTGTCAGTGAGTTTTACAACGATGAGGCTCTCTGATCTCATTTTAAACATAAATGTGATTGTCCTGTGTAAGATGGCTACCTGACATCAATGAACTGCATGCTCCTTGGGGGCTTGGAAAATCCACAGCTAATGTATTTGATGCAGAGTGGCCCAGAAGCTCTTCTGCTATGTGGGAGGTTGAGATTTGAAAGTGGCCATTGACTTAGAGAGAAGTTGTTTTGTGTTGTTGCAGTCTGCAGTAGGTGAGAGCAGAAAGCAGTCTGTGTTCTGTCTTGTCCTCTCTCAAACAGGTGGTGGGTATCTGCTGTTGAAGCTTTGGAAAGGCCTCTGGAGCCTCAGTGTGCATGAGGCCGAGTGTTTTGATTCAGGGAACTGAAAATGAGATGTGGAGATCTGACCTAGAGTGACTGTGTAATGAGCAATACAGCTGTCTCTTCGCTTTATCGCCTGTTTTTCAGAGCAAAGGTGAAAATTGGCTAAGAGAGTTTCTGAGAGCGTGAAATGACTGAAGCAATGGGGTGGTTTTACTCCAGGCTCTTGGTGTGGCTCGTTGTTAGTGCTCTTCGCCACAAGCTCTTCCACCGTGCAGGCAGGAAATGATTTAGGAGTCAGCTTAAGTGACTGTAAGCTGGAGCATATTCTAGTGCCATGCAGTCATATATTAGCGTGTGTGGAAGCTGCTCTTGGTGAATGAGATTCTCTTTCATTTCAGGGCGATTTACATAATTCCTGTGTGTGTACACAGCCCTTAATGCAAAGAGGAGGAACGCTCTTGTGCGATGAAATTGCTTTGTAACTCTCATTCAGGAGCAGTGTTGCTGATGTACACAGCCTTAATTTTGTTAAGGAGGCTTCAAAAACAAGCTTGTTGGTTTTCTGCCTTATCAGAGAGTGCTCTCCACAAGAGTGCAGCGAGGTCTGGGCTTGGTAGTTGTCAAGGATGTGCAATTCGTGTTCTGCCTTGCAGAGATGGTGTGCCCATTTCAGGGAGTGTCACTGAGGGATGCTGCTGGCTGAGAGCAGGAGTCAGGTTCTGTTGGATTGCTTATGAAGCAATTGGGACTGCAGTTGACCTCTCTTGATGTGATTCCTGATGTTTCTTGAGATCACCTCCTCCTCCAAGGAACCAGGTTGTCATGTCAGGGCATCACTTCCTTGTGCAGGCAGTTTATCTTGGCTTTATCTTCTGGACTTCTTTCCAAATTCTGGTTCAGTGATGAACCAGATTTTAAGATAATCAAATCTCACTGATGTTAGTGCTCATCTATGAAGAAACTCTTGCTCTGTGGACCTCTATGTTTCTAGTGTTTATACCATTGTGAATCTGCTCTGCATGTCTGAGTTCATTATGGGATAGTCATTGTTAACAGGAATAGATCCCAGTGAGGTGGTAGATCATCTGGAGCATTTAATTCCCATTTCAGAGTATTGCCTGCCTTTTGGAATGTTAAGGTGGAAGAGGTCATGACTGTCTGTTCTACTGTTTCAGAAGCTATTTGTTCTTTCAAGGGGAAATTAAGGAGCTTTGTGATATTTGTGCATATCACCTTAGAAAATGAGGTGAAGAGCTGTTGCTATTTAGTTTTACAGAAGGGAGGAAATAAGAAGAGGATCTTTTGGGTACAGTCTTTGAGAATGAATAATAAAGTAGCCTATATTACAAACAGACACGATGATCAGTGGAGATAAAGGATACAGTTTAGGTAGACGGTGCCTGAAAGGTGTGAAGACCCAATTTAGAAAATGTTTTTATCCATAATCATTAGGATTGATAAATGAGAAATGATTAGGCATGTGACTTAAATATCTATAATGAATAATTCTTCCATTACCTGACTTCTGGTAGCAGACAGAGAAGCCAATATTGTGACTGGTCTGAAGCCTGTTTGGGAGGGAAATGGAGGCAGCTTATTTCTCCTGCATATCACTGAACAGAGAAGCCAGGATGGCAATTTGCAACCAAAGACATATTTGAAGGAAGGTTTCCTTCAGACCCTTAAGAGAAGAGTGGAAATAGTAATGCTCCAATTGGATGCAGTTAAGCCAACCAGCTGTGAAACAGCTGCAGTGCACTTTGCTTTCACGTTTATCACACTTTTTGCCCTTTACCACTCTGATCATGGTCTCTGTATCACCTCTGCAGTAATCAAGCATTGCCAAGATAGTTGGAGACAAACGTGCTTCTCCATATTGGAAAGAGACAAATGGTCAGCACAGAGAAGGGCTCTCAGTGCTCACTGAGCTGTAGCTCTTAGACAAAGAGGAATTGCTAAATTGTTGTGGTTTCTGATGGAGGATCATGAACTTGTACTGAAGGCTTTGACTGTGTTGGAGATGATGTTGTTGTTAATAGTTACACCAGCACTACCTTCTCCACCAAGAATGCGAGCCAGCACGGAGCATGGCTTCACAAGTGGATGTCAGACACAAACTTGCACTGCTGTAACTGGTTTAACAAGATAACAACATGTTTTGCTGCTCAAGACAAACACTCGAATGAGGTGTCTGTGAAAATGTTCCTGCATCTAATTTGAACAAATAAAATATGTGATTCTAGCATTTTTAACAGTGTTAGGTAGAGAAAGAATGGCCATGTAACATGCCAAAGTGCCATAAAGGATGAGAGAAGGAGCTGAGAGGTTCATTCCTGTTCGGAAACAGCCCATGTGCTCTGCACAGGCCTTTCACCAGGGATGTTGATGCAACTGAAGCTGTGAATGGAGCTCAGCTTGGCAGCAAGGAATTGTTGGGACATGACCAAAACAAAATACAGATCTCTCACAGTATCCTTTTGATTTATGCTTGAAATGTAATAATTCTTGCAGCTTTGTTTTGAGGTTCCCATAGCACAACATACACCTTTGGGAGTTTTGTTTGTTTTGGAGAAATTGGGGGACATACACTAAGCAGCTTCTGTTTCTCCACTGGCTCTTTCCCCAGTGCTGCAAGTGCTGGATCAGAGCCATTGTGGCTGCAGCTGTGGTTTGCTGGGATATTGCTTTAGCAGTGAGGGTAATGAACATCACCTACTGAAGCTCCTTGTGTAGCTTCTGTGTTGTCTTATTGAAGTAATGCTTTGCTACCATTGAGGTTTTGTGCCTTGGCAATGTCAGGGGATTGTAGCACATTCCATGAGTTCAGCTTGAAATGCTTCATGGAAGAAGTTATTCGTAGTGAGGCAATTGGGATATCTTCACTGGCAGGTCAGCAGTGGTGGTGACAGTGAAGTCAAGTCCTCACTGTGCCTAGTTTTATAGTTTCTGGAGGTAGAGTCTCCTTCTCTGAGTGTTCATGGTTGATGTGATAAGCATCACCACAGAAGGTGTTAAAACCGAGGCATAACTGCAAATAACTTTGAATTGAGGATACCTGGTTTTTAAACTGTGATTGAGTGACTGGCCACTGAGGATTTGCAGGTTACATAAATATGTATTAGATGATTTAACAATACGTTACTAATCTTTTGCAATGTAGTATTGTCACAGAATACTAGAAGTAGTCAGTTGGGAGGGGACATCTGGAGGTTATCTGTGGTGCTTTCCCTGCATCTGATATTCGTGGATGAGGTTTGTTGAATTGGGTCTTAAAACAGAAATAAAGTGTAATCACAATGAAGTCTTCACTTGGTTCTGCTGGAAATAGGAGTGTATATATCAGAAGTCAGGGTTAAGGTCAGTGAACGTGGTGTAACTGCTTACAGCACTGGGTTGTGCATTAGCATCAAAACCAGGTTTTGGGGTTTTGTTCTATAAATCACCCAGCAGGTACCAGAGACCTTCCTCCCTTGGCCCAAATCACCTGCCATTTCCTCAGTGATGACACAACTAAATGCTGTGTATTAACCTCTAGCATCCTGCAAAGAGCCTGTAAAAGATTCAATGAAGAGGGACTGTGGGTAACTCATAAAGAAGTATTTTATAAACTGTTACCTCTGCTGTAGCACAAAGGTGTATCAGATCTGTTGGGTTGCAGGGATGAAGTAAGCATGGAGTAGGCAGTGTGTAGTATTGGCTGTGCACCATTGGAGGTGTCTGTGGCTGTTGTAAGAAGCCCTGCTTTGATACAGGTGTGTTATCTAGAAGAGGGCAGTAATCTAGTCTGAATCCTGGCATGTGGCTGAACGTGTGTGCTTTGTCTTCAAGTCCAGAGTTGGGTTTTTTCCCTTTGCCTTCTGCACATGTGCTCAGTGGCTGCCTCTGTAGGCACTTGCCTCAAGATTTGGGAATGAAGATCAGAAATGTTTTCTTGTATTCTCAATATATCTGACTTATTTAGCTGACAATTGAAATTTGTTGATTCTTTTCCTGTTCTAATTGAATCAATTTTCATCAAATCATGACCTAAAGCAGAAAATGACACAACTGCCCAAGTAAATCTAGAACTACAGATCCTCCAGGGAAACAAGACCAATGTCCCCTCCTGAGGCTGTCCCCGAGCTCCTGCAGCCTCAGCTCTGCTCTGTGTGGCTCTGGAAGCACTGCTTCTCTCTTGACTTTCCCTTGCTTTAGCAGGCAAATTTTGAGGACCCTCAGCATGGCCCTGGAGATGTGTGACTGCTGTGCCACACACTGTCAGTCTCTTGGGAATGTGGCATGGCCATATCCCATTGTGGCTTTTCTTGAGGTGTTTTGCACCCCAGTCTGTGCTTCTGGATTTTTCCACTTTGAGATGTTGTTGTGGATAAACAAATAGTTCCTACTAACTAAATTGTTTCCTCTCTTTCACTCCGACCCCATTTCAAATGGCATTATTGAATTGGTTTTTGTTTCTCAGATCAATGTAACTTGAATGTAAATCACCTTGTTTTACACCAGAAGCTTTCCTAGGTTTTCACCTGAGAGGAAACGATGCTGACTCACTTCTGCATTGGCTCCCTCACCTGAAATCACACAGCTTAAGTGAAATACATCTTTACAATGAACTTAGCAAAGGCAGTTGTGTTAGACTTTGTGTGTCTTTAAAAGTAATTGCTGGTTTTTCCATGTTTATGGATGTATAAATCTAACACTACAAATGTTGTAGCTTCTGGGACTCTTAAAGGTAAGTCATCTTTTGGAGCTCAGTAACTTTGTTATATGCTGTAATGTGGAATGTAGCTCTCAATCTGTATCAGAAAATAAATGCTATAAACTATGATTATTGTTTAAAATAAACCAAAAACCACCAACAGCGCAATACAGGCACCTCCTCATGGTTTTTTTCTTGCCCATCTATATATAGGTACGTTCCATGGATGAACTGAATCATGATTTTCAAGCACTTGCTCTGGAAGGACGGGCTATGGGAGAGGTAAGTGAGAGACCTAGAGTAAAACATCTGTACTTTGGAGGGAGGAGGAAAACAAAAGGTTTTGAGGCTGCTCGAATGATTCTGAATGTGAGAGTTCTCCGTTGTGACTGTGCAGCTTGTGTGTGTATGTGTGCTTTAACAAACTAAAAACCTGTCAGGCTGGAATACATCTTAGTAGGAGGAACAGCTAAGCTCTCCACCTGTTGTATCATCAAAGAGTAGAATGGTGGTTGTAAAAGAACAGTTAGAAATATGTCTTGTGACAAGTGTTACAATACTTGTAGCATGTTTATTTTTGGATCCAGTGATCTCAGACCCTGTAATATTGTGGAGTTAGTTGTCTGTTTGCTGCCCTGTTTCCACTCCTGGCCACCTTTTGGCTCTTGTGGTAAAGCACAGGACTGTGTTTAACGTCTAAAGTGGCTGGGTAACATCATCGGGGGCTGCAGAAGTGATAAGAGCTTTGGACAGGTCAAAGGACCATGCAGAGAGTCCTCAGATAGTGGGCTCTTCAGTTCTCACTTTATATAAAGCCAGTGAGAGTTATCTCACAGTGAGGCAAAGAGGTGGCAGATTTGGAGGAGATGACCGTTAGTTTTCTTTGAAAAGAGTTTACCTATTATTAGAGTGAGCTGAAAGAAGAGCAAGTTACTACAGTTAACTGTGTCAGGTTCCTGCAAGTTGGATACAAATGCTTCTTTTCCTTGCCTTGCTCCTTTTCCTTTATAGTCAGTACCCTTAGAGGCTTGTGGAAGGACAGAAAAAATCATGTCTTGTAGGAGGATATTAATGTGCAGCAGCTCAGCTTGATGCAGCTCTGTTGTTTTGGAGAACCTTCCTTTTTGTGTTCCTCTGTCAAGTTGGGATGAGTTTTATTTTCTCTCCATCTAGTCCATCCTATCTCAGTTACCTAATTTATGATCCAGGTTAAAAAAGTCAAATCCCTAAAACCCCAAAACTAATGTTTTGGACAAAAGAGCAAACCAGGACTACTGCATGGTGGGATTCATAAGAAGGTGCCCTCTCTCGGATGAAAGACCTCATGGTGCTTGCAGCTTAGCTTCTCTCCTCTCCTTTCCTTCTCTGGAAGATGATGATACCGAGTTGCATTTTGATAGTACTTGATAGGAAGATCTCTTGTTTCTTTAGGTTTTATTAACCTTCATTGAGACTATTGAGTAAAAGTAGATGAGAAGGATTTACAATGGAGAAAACGTCAAAAATGAGTCTGCAGCTGCTGAAAAGCAACTGCCATGACTCCATGTGAAGCATGCCAGTGGAGTGACTGGGGTGTGAATGGTCTGTGGATGTTATTTTTTAACATCCAACTTGGATGAGTTCCTTCAGAGCAGTACATGCTCTTTGAAAGCCCGTGAAGTGGAGCACTGATTTTGTACTTAAGGTGGCATTAGGTGATGGTAGCTGAAATGCCTGAAGACATTCCTAGATATGCTGATTTTTACCAACTCTTAGCTTATTAGCCATTTCTTGAGAGAATTGCATTTGGATTTGCTCTATGGGAAGATGAGTCAGCCTTCCAGTGATGACTCAGCTGTTGCCCCATCCCCTCTCTTTTTTCTTGTAACTGTGATGCAGAAAACTTTGGACATGACATCCTTTTGTCACTGGGCTTTTCTTCATACTGGAATGTGCATGTTTGTTCCAGAAAGGTGACATTTTACCCTCTCTTTAAACCAAGACACTATTTCTTGTTTCTGTTCCTCAGTCCCACAGTTTTCTTTCTTTACACATTGAATTTTCCTGGTATTTCCCCAAGGTATTTCAGCATAGATCCAGCCGGCCAATTTAAAGAACTAGATGTGTATTGGTTTTCAAGACTCTCTTCTTCAACTACAGGCTTTGATTTTCTGCAGCATACCCTGTTTGTTCTTTAGATGCCTTAGCAAGGCACTGATGGTTTCCCTCCCCTCCTCCTGCTCTTGAAATGTTAAGGAAACTCATGGCAAAAGTCAATGTACTAAGAACAAATTGAAGTCTGAAATAAATGAGGAAAAGAGTGAATTCGATTCGTGTGTTTTCATTTTGTGTCTTCTGAGCCTTACCTGGGGAAGATGGCAACACTTGCATCCTTTAGAGTTGATAGTGTGAAACCTGGTGGAGAAAGATGAGGAAAAGAGTGTTTATACATTTGGTGTATCTTTTTATCTTCTTGTGTTCTTGCTTCTTAGTAAGCAGCATCATCATGCTTTTAGTGATTTAAGGACTTGGGGCTCTGAATACATCCAGACCTCTTAATTTGCAGGGGCAGTGTCAAACAATTAAATCTGCCTTTTGACAGGAGGATAGGTAATATTTGTTGATGAACAGATATCCTAATCTGGGACAATGTAAAATAACTTTCAAAATCCCCATGACGTTCATCTGTGCCTTGAGGCTGTCTCTGTTTTCCAAATCCCAGCCTCAGCCACCCTAAAATGTCCCTGCACGTGGAAGTGCAATACTTTCTCAAGTGTGAGACTGAAAAAAGAGCCACAGAAACCCTTTTGGTCAGCTCTAAAATGGAAAAGTTTTAGCTCTTTGATAATGAACAAGGTCCCTAACGGTGAAAGTAACCTTCTAAAAGGGGTGTTCTGTTCTTTAGCACTTCGTCCAGGTTGGCAGCTGTAAGGAGGGGAGTCATCTGGAAGCCTTACTACAAGCCACATAAATGTAATGAAACCTTCACTAGTTTTGTGTCAAACTCCACTTGTCAGCAGCACTGACCTGTAAAATAATAAAAAGCAATTGATGAAGACAGAGAATGGAGCTTCTGAAGTCACACGTAGGGGCCAGTTGGTTTTGCTGCTTTAGCACATAGAGCAAATGTGTCTGTGCTGCTCGTCCTGTATTCTGGGCTCTGCTCACACTGCAGAGACGTTTATCTGAGGCTTAACGTGAGCTGTGCAAGTTCTCTTTCTTTTCTGGCCTTCAGGACAGGAAAGCTGGATATTTTGTGCTTTTCCTTGCTTCAGTCCCTTTCACCTGTAACTTCGCAATACTGAATATTCCTCCAGTGTCTTTTGAAGGAGTGGAAAGTGCAGAGAGACTGTGAGGTGGTGTTTGGTTTTGTCATCAGGGCATTACATGCATGTTGGACTGTGGCAATGTTCCTGATTTGGTAGTAGGTTGTGCTGGGAGATAAGCCTGCCTCTAGGATAAAAAGAGCAGCTGGGTAAGTAGCTAGCTGTAACTTAATCCAGGAGAGTGGGAGGAGGATGGGAACAGAAAGACTTTGGGCAACTGATAGGTATTTCACTTGAAAAATGGAAGGAATTAAACAAAAAAATTGGAAGTATGACTATTGGCTGTAACAGTGGAGTAAGAAATATTTCCCACTTCATCTGATGAGCTTCTAGTTATGGCTCTGTGCTGCTGTCCCCTGCAGCTTTTAGTGCTGGAGTTCAGGGTAGGTCTGACTGTGAACAGTGAAATTGCTACAGCCTCCATAGTTCATTTAGCAGAGCTCTTAACCATCAATGCTGAAGTGGAAGGTGTCCCTACCCATGGCAGAGAGTGTTAGAACTAGATGATCTTTAAGGCTCTTTTCAATCCCCAAACCAGTCTGTGAGGTGATGTGTGGTTTGCCATTGGCTGTGCTGGTGTCCTCTGGCTGCAATTTGGTAGGTCCTAGATAAACCCCTGCCTCTCCAGTGACTAATTGTGACACTGGGCCTACTCATTCCTGATTCTGCTTCATTAGAAACCCCCAAACAAGGCCCAAAGAAACAAAGACCAAGCAAAAAGCCACTCCAAACCTAAAGACTAGAGTTATAACTCTGCTTTCCCTGTCACTGATGCTTGTCTCATAGATTCTCATCTCATCAACACTTATTAGTATTTAAAAGGTGTTTGTCAAGAGGACAGAGCAACTCTTTTCTGTAGTGTCCAGTCACAGGACAAGGGGTAATGGACATAAGCTGGAACACAAAAAGTGCCACTGAAACAAAGGAAAAACTTTTTTACTGTTGAGGTGAGGGAGCCTTGGCCCAGGCTGCCCAGGGAGGGTGTGGAGGCTCCTTCTCAGGAGGTTTCCAAACCCACCTGGACATGTTCCTGTGCCCCCTGATGGAGGGGAACTTGCTTTAATTGGGGCTGGATGAACTCTGCAGGGCCCTTCCAGCCCCCACCATTCTTTGATTCTGTGTTTGTGAAGTGCGTTAGTGGCACAGTTGTCAGGTCTGAGGACACCGGGATTTTACCCTTCCCCATTGTATTCCCAGTCATCTGATCCTGCCCCTTTTGCTTTGTGTGCCATCAGACCATCCTGCCAGCCAGTTTAAGTCCCTGGGCTGGCAGGAAGCTGCCCATTCTTTGAGGCAGGAGAGCAAAAGCTATCCTTGCAGGCACTCCAGCTGGGTTTGCTTGCTGTGTGCTCAGCCTTCCCTATCTTGTTTGGTTTTTAGATGGCAACATTTTTTGTAGGGTAGATAACATCTTAGTGATTGTAAACCTGCAGTACTGCCCTGATGTGACTTTGTAAATACATGCTCTGCTTTGTCCTACCTGTTGCTGCAGAGGGACTGAGTTCTCCAGCTGTGCAGATGGCTTCTTTTATCTTAATATTTGCCTTGTGTGAAGAGGATCTGTGTGCTTAATTTTGCCTAATTTGTAATCCCATCTCAGTGGGATCTATATGCACAGGCTCTGTTACTTGTTGCTTGTAGAATTGCTGCTGGTGATGTGTAAGTCATCCCTTCCCCTCCTCCCTGCTCAGCTAAATTGAATATTGGCCTAACTCTGTAAGTCCTCTGTAAGAGGGTTTAGAAGGATTATTTTCACACTAGATAGGGTCAATTTTAATAGAAACTGGGGAACAAATAACCTAGTTCTGAAGGGCTGCATGTTCTTTAATTTCCAGCCTAAAGAATGGGATGATATTCAGTTTTTTTCCCCATTGCAACTGACAACTTTCCCTGAGGAAACATTCATCCTCTTGGCAGCCTGTTGCATAATTCAGCACAGATGATTACTGCTTGCTGAACCTTTACTTTTGCTTGGAGCAGTAAGTTGACAGAACAAGGACCCTCGTTGCCATCTCTTAACGGTGTCTTTTGGTGTTTCCCCTCCCCACTATCTGTAAATACATCTGGAACCTATCTGTGAGATAAACATTTATATTGTGCTGCTTTTTGTTTATGGTACAGAACTGCCAGTTAGGAACTTTGTTTTTCTGAAGGGAAGAAGAAAAAGCTACAGGGGACAAAGTTGTAGCTGTTGGTGCAGTAAGGGAGGGTGTGTGTATTAAAGAAAAAGGAGTGTTAAGACTTTCTTCTTGTCTGGGATTCACTGCAAAACAGTTAAGAAGGTGTTTGGGTGAAGTTCTACAGGATCCTCTTGGTAAGTGTTTTCACACCTGAAGAGTGGGGTAGAGGGTAAGTGAAACAATGAAGGGCTAAATTAGTCTCCAGGTGCTCTCCAGACAGCACAAATGTCTTGCTACATTTTATGGTAGTCGCCCAGTTTGTATGGTCAGGAAAATGGGAATATTTATTGAAATGAGCAAAGAGAATACAAATAGAAACTTCCTGTCTCTATCCCACTTCATAACTGAGCTGATTTCTATGATTCCTAAACAGGGATTGATTTGGAGGGTCCATTTCCCTTATCTTTCAGTTAAGAGAGTGTTGGGGTTACTGTGTACACAGTGCAGCTGAATACACAAGTCTGTCTGACCCGGATGCCTCCTGGCTGTGGATGTCCCTTCCCACATCTTTAGCATATATTTGGTTACAATTGAGATTTGGAAGCGTTTCCTCAGATGTAGCATGTTTGTGATGGCAACACTGGTTGAAGGGATTCTTGTCCTTACAGCAGCCAGAGCGTGCTTACAAGTGTGTTGGAAACTTCTTCCCTTACTCCCTTGAGAACTCCTCAGCAGCCAGATTTGTTGACTCCTCTTTGCAAGGACTCTGCCAAAGCTTGCTCTTTGAAAGGAAGGCTTTGCTCTGACACCCGAGACACAGGGTGGAAATGCCTTTGGCAGGTGTTGCTGCTGGAGATGCATGGTCTTACTGCAGTGAACTCTGCTGGAGCTGCTGCTTTGGAAGTGAGCTGGAGATTTTAAAGGGATGGAAATTAAAAATCTCCCTCTGTCACCATGGTTTACATTCCATGAGAGGGAGAGGATGTCATAGAATTAAAACCAAGAAGAGACTGCAGCAGACTTCCTCAGGAGAAGGAACTACTGAACCTTCTTGAACTGAACATGCTGGCTTCAGATTTTAGGATTACGTTGGAAATGCTGAGATGACCTGATGCTCTGACTGTACTTACCAGGCAGTTACTGGGCTCTCTGTTGCCCTTTTCTGTGCTGCTTTACCAATGCAAATTTCCTCTTAGATTTGAGTTCCTGTGTGCCCTGCTCTAGCTGGTCCTGCTCTGGCAAGGGGGTTGCACTGGATGAGCTTTCAAGGTCCCTTCCAACCCTTAAGATTCTGTATTAGATTTGATTTTTGTCTTTGCTTAAATTCCAGTTTGAATTTTATCTCAAAGTAGAGATCAGTTTCTGGATTGGAGCATCTTCCTAATGAGGAAAGGCTGTGGCACCTGGGACTGTTCAGTCTGGAGAAGGAGACTGAGGGGGACTCATTTAGAAATATCTCACTGGTGGGTGTCAGGAGGTTGGGGCAGCACTTTTTTTCTGTTGTATCCAGTGACAGCACAAGGGGTGATGGAAAGAAGCTGGAACACAAAGTTTCATTTAAACGCAAGGAAAAACTGTTTGAGTGAGGGAGCCCTGGCCCAGGCTGCCCAGGGAGGGTGTGGAGGCTCCTTCTCTGGGGGCTTCCAAACCTGCCTGGACATGCTCGTGTGTGACCTGATGTAGTTGGGAGCTGCTTCTGCAGGGGGGTTGGACTGGATGAGCTCTGCAGGTCCCTTCCAACCCCCACCATGTGATTCTATGATTCTAAGTTTAGGATTCACTGGTGCTTTTGTCTGTACATCAAAGAAACTGATTAACAGTTTGGAAACTCAGGAGCTTATGAAAGGAGTTGAATGTTCTTGTAAGCCAGAGCTTGCTCTTAAAAAGAAAACACACTATTCCTCTCATTGTTTCCTCTCTCCTTTCTGCAAACCTGTGCCACATCTCACCCTCTATGTGAGGTGTGACTGCAGAGCAGCTTGTGTCCCTCCATGCTGTGAGATATTGTGAAAGGAAACTACAAGTTGTTCAGTTGCAGCCAAAAAGTTAAGCAGTCCATTAGTGCTTTCTTCTTGAGAATCCTTGGAATGAGCAGAAGAGTAATTACTTGTGCTTGGATGGCAGCAGCAGGAGTGAAAAAGCTGCATTTTTAAAAGTATGGGAATGACAGAAGCTTAAAAAACCCTGTGAGACACCTGATGTTTGTTGATGTTTATAAATACTAAAGAGCACTGCCTTTCACCTCCTTAAAGTCACCCCTTGGTGCAGATGGAGGAACAGGTTAGTCTGTATGTTTCAAAATGAGCTTTGCTGATGGGAGTCACTTGTCCTTACAGTTGTCTGGAGTTATTTCTGGATGACGTAAACAAGGAGTGGGCTGCAAGATTCCCTGCTTTTATCATTCAGTTAGCATAGGGCTGCTTGTGTTTCTCTGTGGTTACAATGCAATGATAAATCCTCAAGTCACCAACACATTTCTAAAGAGTGAGGGACCCATCTATAGCTCAGGATGCTTCTGCTGGTTGCAGAGAAGGAGCAGCTGGTTTAAAACACTTGTGTTTTCTACTCAGTGGTCTGAGAGTTAAAAGAACAAGTTGAGTTTTGCCTTCTCTGCAGGAAAAAGACAACAAAAAACCCCAGAGAAAGCTTAGCACTTGGATTAAAATGCTTGCTTGGTTTTGAATTTTAACCTTTCTGAGAGGGCTGGGTGGAAAAGCCTTGGTGCTGACAAGGACTGAAAATAGAAGGGGATACCTTGTAGAGGAAACAAGCAACTAAATGGTTTTGCTGAGACAGACTGTGTGCAAGATCTGGACTTGTAGGCATGGATGGCGTGCCAGGTACTGAAGAACTGTGCAAAACAAAGGTTTAGAGTTTCTCTACTGAAAAATTCTCATACTCAGATATTATTTTGAACTAATCTGGGCTGTAAGGGAAGGAAGGAAGGAGAGACTTTTGGACATAAGGAAGGAATTTTTTACCATGAGGGCAGTGAGACACTGGAACAAGTTGCCTAGAGTTGTGGATTATAGAATCATAGAACAGTTTAAGTTTGAGGGGACGTTCATCTAGTCCAACCACTTGCCATGAGCAGGGGCACCTTCAACTAGATGGGGTTGCTCAGAGCCCCATCCAGCCTGACCTTGAATGTTTCAAGGAATGGGACATGTACAGCCTTTTTGGGCAACCCATACCAGTGGCTTATCAATCTTATTGTAAAAAATGTCTTCCATATAGGCTGAATCTACCTTCTTTTAGTTAAAACCATTATCAATTTGTCCTGTCACCACAGGCCCTACCAAAAGTCTTGTCCCCATTTTTCTCATAAGCCCTCTTTATTTGAAAGGCTGCATAAAGGTTGTCCTAGAGCCTTCTCTTCTCCAGGCTGAACAACCTCAACTCTCGTCTCTCCTCATAGGAGAGGGGCTTGGATCTTTTTTGTGGATGCCTCATCCCTGGATGTGGCAGATCAGATTGGACAGTGCTTTGAGCAACCTGGGAGATAATGAAAAGTTGTCAGTGCTCATTGCAGAGGGAGTGGATTAGATGATCTCTGGAAGTCCCTCCCAACCCAAACTATTCTGTACAGCCTCTGGATGTGTAATGAATACTGTGGAGCAGGGGGGTGTAAGTGCTGCACGTCCCTGACACTTTTTGTACAACTATTTCACCTGTCCTAGGGACAGCCCAGGTACTGGAGCCCACATGTCCAGGTGAGGTTGAAATGTGCATACCTTTGAAGGGCTTTGGAGTAGACTGCATTGTGCTTGGGCTTTGAAGGTGTATGAGCTCAGTCTCATCCTTAATTTGAAAACTACTCTGAAGTGTTTTACCTTTAACTTACCAGGAGAAGAGTTGGAAGAGGACATTAGGGTGAGGAAGTGACTTGTACATGTGTGTACCTTCAGTAAAAGCAAAACTGCAATTGAATTGGGCAACATTAATCTGTAAAGAAGTTTTGTTTAAACCCGTGGCAGCAAACTGCACACACACATACATATATTTGCATGGCGTCTTCAGTCTTGTAGAAGGATCTCAGCTGGTTCAGAAGTGGTGACCTCTGTGCTGGAGCTCCTGGTGTGCCTGGCATGAGCAGAGTGTCACTGGCACACGTCACGCTAAAATCTGACCTGTTATATGTTAGTTTGAGATGTTGATTCAACCTCTGTAGGTGAAAATTGCTTTGTTTTACATTCCTGAGTGCTTGTAAAGACAATATGCAGGTGTATGCATAAATGTTTGAGCTCTGCTGGAAAATGCCCCTGTGCCAGCCCTTGCTCAGGGCTCACAGGCAGCCGCAGCAGCGGGTGGAAGAGCTGGGAACGTGTTTCTGCTGCTCTAAAACTTGTATGTCTGTGTACAGCTTGAGATTTGACTGAGAGGCCCAGAAGCAGAACTGCTTCTGCTCCAAGGGCTGCTCTGCTACTGTCTGCCCTCCATCTTGTGCCTTTAGAATCCTTTCCAAAGGGATTGGGATTATTTATTTATTTTCCCATGTAGGCAACTGCTGTGTTTGTCATGGATTGATCTTATTCTCTATTGATCTTGGCACAAAAGCATTGTTACTTCTGGTCAACAGCAACTTTGAGCATTAGTTAAAGAGCAATTCCATTCAGCTCTTTTATCTGTGGTGGGGTTTTTTTCTTTCTTAAAATTTGGAAGGAATTCTACTTTTCAGAGGTGGGGTAAAATTCACACAGAGTCACACACACAATAGTAGGGTTGGAAGGGACCTTTAGAGATCATCCAGTCCAACCACCCTTGCAGAAGCAGGTCTCACCTAGATCAGATCCCACAGGAATCTATCCAAGTGGCTCTTGAAAGTCTCCAGAGAAGGAGCCTCCACACCCTCCCTGGGCAGCCTGTGCCAGTGCTCAAAACTGATGTTGCTTTATAATACCTGTCTGCTGTGTAATCTGTCCAGTTATCCAAATCTGCACCTTGGGTTTAATCTCACAGACCTGCTTCATGATATGCACAAGTAAACAGATCTTCCTTAAGTGAAAAACTAAACAATGAGCTCCACTTTCCTGATGGTCTCTCTCAAACCAGAGAACGCTGCAAACTGGCAGCTCCTACATCATTTATTCTTGCTACATCTTCATCCAGCTGCTGATTGATTTTGTTATGCTGTAGCTTTAAATGTGCCTGACCCCTGATGGAGTATAGAGTTACCAACACCTCTGATATCCAGGAGACACCGAGTAATGGGATGATTCTTTTTTGATGGTAATTTCCAACAGATGCAAGTACTTGTTAATCTTCCGCTTCCTTTAGTTTTATTCCAGCTTCAGCAGGCAAGGCTCATTTATTTTGTTAATTTGCTCTCAATGCACTGTTGTTTCCTGTCTGAATTGCATACATCTCATTCAGCCAGAAGATTTAATTTGAAGATTGTATGCCTGACATCTAAGGCACTTAAGCAGGGCTGGAAATTCCCCTTGCCATATGTAGCTGCCGGGCGGCAGGTGTTCCCTCGGCCAAGCTGGTGTTTGCAAAATACATCTGCTAAATAGGGCACGTTGTTCTTCCTACCATCTTCTGAACTTCAGAACAAGCTTCCTTGGATTCATTCAAGTCAAGGATGAGTCTCTCTCTCCTTCTCAGTAAGTGCATAACCTTTTTTTGTCTTTTCATCTGGTAGGCGCAATACCCAGCTGGCAGGTACAGTGGCCCAGAACTGCTCACTCTCATTAGTGTTTACAAATAACCTTCATAGCACCGAGTGTCCTCAGCAGTCATTCAATGAGTGAGAAGTGAGAGCTCTTGGCACCTCTTGAGCTATTCTCTCCCTGGCGGCATCAGAACCTCAGTACTTCAAGGCAACAACTTGTGCTGGAAATACTAGGTAGTTGCAGAGGTATCCTCCCAGCTCAGGTGTTAGTCGTGGTAACGTTCTGATCAGAACCAGGCTTTGTTTTTTCCCTTGTAAGTGGCCCTCGTGCTGAGAGGCTGCAGAATGTAAACTGTATGTGTGTGCTTACGTGTGTGGGGTTCGTAAAGCATTTAAGAATGTTAAGAGGATTGCAGAGACTGAATCATTGTAGCACTTGCTGTATGCTTTCACCCTAGGAATATACAACTATTTGGATTATAAAGCATGTATCAGTTTGTGTTTAATGATTGAGTCATGTTTGGGAAGGAGACGCTTATGGTTTATGTTTGCATTTTCTACCTTCTTTTAATCATGCTTTGTTTGTTTTGTTTTGTTTTGTTTTTTTTAATTGCAGCAGCTGTTGCCGGGTAAAAAGTTTTGGGAATCTGATGATTCCAGCAAAGATGGACCAAAAGGGATATTTCTGGGAGATCAGTGGAGAGACAGTGCTTGGGGAACATCAGGTAGCTCCATTATTTCCTTAATTTAGTCGGGGTTGAATACAGAAATGTGCAACTCATCAAAATTGCTGCCCAGTCTGGTTTTAAAAAGACTTTTAAAATCATCTGTTGAAGAGAATAGAAACCTGATAGAAAAGCCCTCACTGCTTCCTGCTAGTGAAAAGATATCCATAGTCACAAGAAGACTATCTGGTGTGAATATGTTACTCTCATGTTACCTGCTTTTACAATTGTAGATTGCCATTAACATTTCAGTTAAAACTCTCTGATGTATTTTCTGCCTTGGGATTGATTCTTTTTCAGTTTGAACAAAGATATTAGAGAACAAGATTAGTTCAAATAACCCCAAAACCCAACAGCCCCACAATTTCCTCAATGATAAACCAACCAGCTGAAGCCCAACAACACTGAAGAGAAAAAACTCAGTTGTTTTACAGTGGTAGTTGGGAAGTTCATTTGCCAAGACTTTTGTTCTTGGATCAGAGACTATCCCTTGTTTGCAGTTTTAAGGAGAGAGTGTTCAGGTTGGTTTTAGTTAAATGGTGAAAAAACAAATCACATGCTTGTGCTGAGTTTAAAATGCTAACCTTTTCCTTTTTGTTTGTTGTGCTTTCTATATGTAACAAATATGCTCCTTAAACACTGCTGAGCATCTCGTGCAGTTTCCAAACAGCTGCTCTGAGCTGCAGCTCCAGGGGAGATGGGATTTAGAGCAACTTCACTGTCCTGTGGGGGTTTGTTTTCTCATGCTGAAAATATCCATTATTGGGGTGAAGGTACTGAGGTAGCTATAAGGGCATGGTTCTAGTATTTAGATTTCAAAATGGCTGTGAAGTTGCAATAAAGCTTGTCACAATCTGATGAGATGAATCCTGCAGTCTGAGCGGGGACTGGGGAGCTCTTGGGGAGCTGCTGCCTCCAGCTGTCTGACATGCCTGTCCGTGGTGGATCCCGGCCGCAGCGCCTGCGTCCAACCCTCAACGGCAGCGTGTGGCTGCTTGGATTAATGTAAACTGACATTGAGGGTGGATTACAGGGCTGAGCCAGGCTCTGGCCAGCAGCAGCTGAGGAGGAGGTTTTCTCCTTTGTTGCCTCTGTTGTTGGGCTGGCTGCATCCACCAGACAGGCAGGGTTAGACGTCTGGGGGAGGTAACCTCCTGCACTGGCTGATCACCAATCTCCATGAGTCAAAGCCCTTCTCATCTCTTCCTTTTGTTGATTCTTAATTAATCCTGTGCACCTTACAGGCTTTATTCCTGAGCCATGGCTTGCGCTGGTGGCTGTGAGTCAGGGAAGTCATAGTTTCCCCTTTGGCTCATCTAAAATGAAGAGAACAGCCGTGGTCTGGGCAATTGCTCAAGGTCGTTGCCCCAGTGCAAGGAGCACAACTTGGAGATGGGGTGTGGAAGTGTCCTTAGCACAAAACTAATTTGTTCCATGAAGAGTGGAACTGATGAAACATGATTTTCTGTAAGGTGCCCTTTGCTCCATCCATTTTCCTTTCTCTCTGTGTCCACAACGTGCACTGCAGTCTTCCCATATGGCTTTGGTTCTTTGCTACTCTGACTTCAAGCTGTAGTTTTAAAGCCAGTGCTGCTAAAAGCAGCAGCTCACTGACTGATGCAAACCACGCCTTCCTTCCCCTCCTGGTGGTACAGGGAGCTAGGCAGCAGTGCACTGAAATCTGCTGGGGAATTGATCTGGCTTAAAACTAGCTTTTCTCTTTTGTTTGTTAGCTTTATCCCTGAAAAGTTTCCCCTGTCCACTTCACTTTATGGCTGGACAGATGCTTGTGCTGGCTTGAAGGAGGAGGCTTGAAGGAGGAGGCAGGAAAGTGTAGCCAGGAGCAATGATGGAATTACTGCTCTTGACAGTTTAGGCCTCCTTTGTAAGGAATCTGCAGTATCAGTATCATTTCAGGTCCCTTCCACCATCCCCTGGCAACGGCTCTCTGCTGCCTATTACTTTTGACTCACTGGCTATTGCCAGTCTGAGGAGCCAGGAGCAGAGAACTACCCCCCCTTCCCTTGCTAACCACTTTCTTCTGCTCAGCCAACAGTTGTTGCACAGCTCCTGAGGGCTTGCAGGCATCTGTCCTTAGTCTGTTCTGGTTAGATCTCAAACCCTCACACTATGGAGATGGCAAAAGGGCTGATGTAGGACAGGGGATGAGGAAGACCAAATGAAGTTACCATAAACTTCTTCTTGAGGAAATAACAGCTGAGAGAAACTCTGATCATGACATAAACATGGCTGTTATATGACCAAGAGAACAAATGTAGGTTGGTGTAAAGGCAGAATGATGTATTAAATGACAAACCAAGACTGATTTGGTTTTTTTGCTGTACTAATGCAAGACTTTTACTAAAACTAAAACCTAAAAGTTTGGTTTTGTAATAGCAACTTTTACTTAGAGATTGAAATTTCTGACATTGTATGATTTTAGGCTTCAGATGCAGCTATTGCCTGTAGGTTTTCAAACTCTAGTAATGAGAAAGCCATCTTGCTTTTTCTCATGGACATCACCAGAGTCAAAAAGTTGACACTTCTTAATCCAGTTAAGACCCTAGAGAGTAAGTATACAATGACTTTTGAATAGTTGGATCTACTTACAAGAATGACCCATGTTTTTGTTCCAGATCACTCTGTTTCCCAACCAATTATGGTTCAGAGAAGACCTGGTCAGGGGTTTCATGTGAATAGTGAAGTCAACTCAGTGCTTTCACCACGGTCAGAGAGTGGAGGACTTGGAGTTAGCATGGTGGAGTATGTGTTGAGCTCATCTCCTGGAGATTCCTGCCTAAGGAAAGGAGGATTTGTAAGTGTGCCTGTTTCTGACATTTGAGTTCCCATTTTGTTATTTTCTCCATTTGCTGCTTGGTTGGTTGGTTGGTTGGTTTGTTAAGCCATTCCTAAAGGCAGATGTTTCTTCTTGCTTTGATTTGCTTTTAGTTTAGCTATCTTTCTCCAAACAGTTAGGCTAGTGATTTAACCATTGCTCTTATTGGATGCAGTGTGGGAGGTGGGTGTGAAGGATGTGAATGTTGCTGACCTTCCCTGGTTCTTTATCTAAACACCATTGGCAGCAACACCTCGTCTAAGTTTGTTGTTGGAGACGGATGCAAATCTACCTGTGGTTTTTGAATGAGAGTGTGGCTGCTTTGTCTCTGGCTAAGAACAAAAAAGCTCTATGTAATGATGCTAGAAATGTAATGTAGCTACAAAAGCCACTCCAGCTGGGGAATGCTTTCAAGGGCATATCGTTTCCTATGGAGAGATGGCATTAGCTGCTGTGCTTTGTGGGGTGGTGAAGAGAGCACAGTAGCAGCCTCCAATCTAACGATGTGGTAAGAGGCGTAATCAAGGCCCATCCCTGCAGTGGGGAAAAAGGGGCTGCAGCTCAGCTCAACCTCCTGGGCCAAGTGCTAGCTCAGGAATTGTTGGAAAACATAAAAGTGGAGTAGATTTGTTACTGCTCCACTGCTGTGCTCCTCTCTTCAGGGAACTGATTCCTGGTTTCCTTCACGCATCCTCTTTATTTTCGTCCCTCATTAGTGGGCACCCGATCACCTCCTTGAACTCTGAGCTTAAGAAAGGTGATTTCTGAGAAATGAACAATGAGTGGAAGGAGACAATTCATCATCTGAATTGGGGGTTAGAGAGGTGTCTGCTCCACAGCATTGCTAGTCAGGATGCCAGTTGTGAAAGGAAAGCTTTTGCTGGTGAATATCACTTTGTGTGGGTGAGAGTTGGGCTCCAAATTTGTACTGACAATTGACATTTCCAAGTCTGCCCTTCAACAGTAAGGAAGCAGGATTTCATTTTCTTTGGGAAGAAGAATCAGAAGATGATTGCTTGTAAAACAATATTTTCTTTCTAAATATGGAGGGGGAAAAAAAATCCCTGCTTCAGACAACAGAGAATGGAAAAATGATTTAGTTGATACAGAGTTCAAATGGCCCGTGATGCACAGAGTACTCAAATGAAGTGGAAGGACAGGGTTTGAATGTCTGTCTGTGTGACAGCACCAAAGCTGTCTCTGATAAATATGTTTATATGCCCCTTGCTGTTTTTTATCATAAATTATGTTGTTTTTCGTCTCCCTTTTGTTGTTCAAAACTCTGCCCCCGGCATAATCACCCTTTATTCTTCTCCCAAGTGAAATAAAATGCAGACATTAAGGGCAGAACTGCTGCAGATGTAATACAGCTCATAAAATGCACAACAGAACAGAAATCCTTTTTTTCTTCCCTTTCTTTTTTCCCCACCCTCAAAATGTGCTTTAGGATCGTATGAACAATAATCAAGCTAGTGATTGAGTGCTTTCAGATGAGGCATACCTTGGCATTCAGTGTGTAAATCACAGTAATTCCACCCCCCCCAAATCGAGGTGATCCTGTTCTGCTCAAGTACATGTCCTTGTCTAGTCAATTACTGCATCTTTGACACTGAGACAGTGACTTTGGGAGACACACTAATTCAATTTAGCAATTTATACCCCTTCAGGACATGCTGTTGTATTTAAAAGTTTCTGAGTTAATTTGGAAGTGCCAAAGTCCCATCTAGAGAGGAGATTTGCATAAACATTCTTGCAAAGTATTCTGGGGTGAGATGTTTAGACCCTGTAGAAGCAGACCCTGAATTACTGAATGGAATACACTATATAGTCCTCACTCTTTCAAGACTGGTTTTATCTAATGCCCTTATTTCCTGGATTATGATTGCTTTTGTACACTTCTGTTAGTAAGAACTGATGCTTGCAAGTGACTTCACTGGGATGTGTTTCTTTTGATTTGGAATAAAAATAAAAATGATGTGAAAAACTAAGCTTCTTAAAATAATGTCTCTTTTGCCTAGGGGCCAAGGGATGCAGAGAGTGATGAGAATGACAAAGGGGACAAGAAAAATAAGGGCACGTTTGATGGCGATAAATTAGGAGATCTGAAAGAGGAAGGGGATGTGATGGATAAAACAAATGGTTTGCCTGTGCAGAATGGAATCGATGCAGATGTCAAAGACTTCAGGTATGTCACTATTAGTTAGTAATTAATCAGTGTCACACTTAATCATTTTTTTGCAAGGTTTTCTGTGCTGCAGTGAAAAAGCCTTGGGCTTGTTGAGACTGTGTTGTAACAACATTATGTACCTTCATAGAATCACAGAAGGTGGGGGTTGGAAGGGACCTTCAGAGATCATCTCGTCCCAAGTCCCCTGCCAAAGCAGGTCCCACCTAGATCATGTCACACAGGAATATGTCTAGATGGGTTTTGAAGGCATGAAAATAAACCAAGACAGCAACATACAGAAGTAGATCTGCAGAGACCAGAGTTAGCAGATTCTATCCTTCACCTTCTCACAGTGCTTCCCTGGGTACATTCTCCTAAGGTATTTTACTGTGAGGGTGAGGGAGCCCTGGCCCAGGCTGCCCAGGGAGGGTGTGGAGGCTCCTTTTCTGGAGATTTCCAAACATGCCTGGACACATTCCTGTGTGACCTGATCTAGGTGGGACTTATTTTTAGCAGGGGATTTGGACTGAACGATCTCTGAAGGTCCCTCTTGAACCCCCACCATTCTATGATTCTGCCTACTGTAGAGGTTGACTCTGCTTATAGACTAGTCCAAATTACAGTTGGTGTTTGAGACTTGTTCCTTGTAGCTCTTGAGATTGTCTTCTGAAATTGTAGCTATTGATGCAATCGATGCAGTTATATTTCTTCCTAGCTTACCTGCTTGCTGGGCCTCATGTTGATGTGGAGGAAGACAGTAAAAGCAAACAAATGTGTTGTGAGGCACATGGCTACTGGCCCTTGCATCCAGATGAACTGTTTCCCGCTAGAGTCCAATGCATGTGTTAGTTAATTAGGAAACCATGGCAGCTACATGGCAAGCAGAAAGGTTTCAAGTGAGATACAGTGCCAGAGTGTCACATGGTTAATAATTACCAAGCAGCTTTATGAAGAAGGAACTTTAGCATTTCTGGAATACTGTATGTTGTGATTGGCTCTCTCAGTTGAGGAGAAAGACACTGTTTTCACATTTGTACTTTAAGAGGCCTTTGAGGCAGGGGACTAGGGGATTGGGGTATTTTGTTTTAATTCACTTAGGGAACTGTTTCACAATGTCCTTTGTTTTCCCCTTTTATCACAACAGTACAAGTAGTTCTGGTGTCTGATGTTCTGTGACATCTCATTAAATGGATGTGCTCAGTGACAAATTCCTTCTCTTTCTGTCTAGCCGTACACCTGGCAACTGCCAGAACTCTGCAAGTGAAGTAGATCTTCTGGGTCCAAACCAGAATGGATCAGAGGGCTTAGCCCAGCTGGCAAGTACTAATGGTGCCAAACCAGTGGAGGATTTCTCCAATATTGAGTCGCAGAGTGTCCCTCTGGATCCCATGGAGCACGTTGGCATGGAGCCTCTGCAGTTTGATTACTCCGGCACTCAAGTACCTGTGGACTCGGCCGCAGCCACCGTGGGGCTCTTTGATTACAACTCCCAGCAGCAGGTAACGTGTGGGTGCTGCCCTACTGCTCCACTTCTCCAGGAGAGTCACCAAGAGCTCAGGCTCTTGTCTTGGGGAGGGGACAAAGGAAGACTTGGAATGGTTTCATCATGTCAGTGCCATCTCTTGAGCTGGACTCCCCAGCTCCAGAGGGACAGGGAGCTACTGGAGAGAGGCCAGTGCAGGGCTGCCAAGATGATCAGGGACTGGAGCATCTTTCTTATGAGAGATAAGTTCAGCCTGGAGGAGACTGAGGGGGGAATCTCATTAACACTTGCAGGCATTTAAAAGATGTTTGTCAAGAGGATGAAACAGCACTCTTCTGAAGTGACAGGACAAGGGGTAATAGACATAAGCTGGAACACAAAAAGTTGCATTTGGGACACATGGAAAAACTTTTTTACTCTAAGGATTGAAGGAGCCTTTGCCCAGGCTGCCCAGTGCGGGTGTGGAGGCTCCTTCTTGGGAGGTTTCCAAACCCACCTGGGCACGTTCCTGTGCCCCCTGATTGAGGGGAATCTGCTTTAGCAGGAAGAGTTGGACTAGATGATCTCTAGAGGTCCCTTCCAACCTCTACCATCCTGATAAAGAACTGATTCCATGGTCAGTGTGGCATGTTTCCTCCCAGAGAGCTCTACTTAACATGGCCATCCAAACAGCACTCTTAAGGACCTGTAATAAACAGCAGTTAACCAACCAGCACTTTCCTGTATATTCATCATTTGTAGCTTGAGTAAGTTTGCATTGGAGAAGAGTTTGAAATGAATAAAACCTGCTAAATAAAAAAATCAGCCCCAACCTTGAGCCTTTAAAGTGACTTAAAAGCTCAAACGACTGCTCAGCCTGGGTGTTGCAGCTCTGCTTTGGGGCCTCTGCAGAACTCAACCAGCTGAAGAAGAATGAGTTCAAACTGACTCGCTTGTACTTGACCACAGTTTAAAACCTGAGGTCAGAGTCCAATACTACAAAACTTTTATCTCAGCCCAGGCAGTTTGTTTGACCTTTTCTCCCACGCAAGCGGAGTGAGCTGAGCTTCTCATCACAGATGAGTAACCCAAGTCCTTGCTTTGCTGTTGGCTCCTCTTGAATGCTGGGCCTAGATCCAGCGATCAACTCGTAGTCCACTCTTGTTCCTGGTAGTCCGAGGAATCACAGAACCTCAAGGGTTGGAAGGGAGCTCGAAAGATCACCCAGTGCAACCCCCTTGCCAGAGCAGCAGCACCTAGAGCAGGGCACACAGGAACTCATCCAGCTGGGTTGGAATGTCTCCAGAGAACGAGCCTCCACAGCCCATCTGGGCAGCCCCTGCCAGTGCTCCCTCACCTCAACAGGGAACAAATTCTGCCTTGTAATGATCATAAACTTTTATTGCTTGCCTTTTGTAAGTACGATATCCCTCAAAGAAGAATAAAGTCCTTTGTTGTAGCTGTTGGTGAGAGCATGGCACTTAGCCCTGGGTTTCCTGAAATAGCTGATCGTTTTTTAGCAAAATTGATGCTCTGTGTTGAGGCAAAAAGCACTGCCAAGTGTGTGCTGAAGTCCCACCTTCGGAGAGTTATTGTGGTCTTAAAAGCAGTGTAAATATGTGTTTATAGCTTAATCAGCTGGTTTATTGTATAGCATGTTTGGGAGGTTGGGGTTGGAAACTGTTTTAATGATTAAACTAAATAACTGCTGAATAGTTCCAAAAGGGAAAAATAATGAAATTGATTTCAAGTCTTTGTCTTGCTCTAGTGTAGGACCTGGAATGCAAGAGTTACCTTCAAACAATGCAACTTGTGTGTTTTTTACAGCAGAGCTCAATAAGTGAGCTGCTTTAAAAAAAAAACAACCTATTAGATATGGGAAAATAGCTGCAGGCCTGTGAAGCCTGTCATTTGTCAAGCATTATGTCAGCACTTGCTATTCAAATTGAGACTCATTTACAAGTTCAAGTAGTTTTTACTTAATTCTTCCAGCCTGTAAGAAAAAAGATTTAACATTTGATATGTCTTGTGCCTAGCTAGTGGGAATGAAAACTCTTCAGGTAAGCTGGACACTGGAAAGTGTGATGTCAGGAGCTGTTGCAGTGTCTACAGGGCCAGCCAGAGACAGGCCTAGTGCTTGGGTCCTTTCTTTGTATAAAGGGGATGGGTAATACCCACATAGGGCTGATGTAACCTCCATGTAATCATGCTTAAAACTTTCTGCTGGGCAGCCTGTGAAGCTGCAGGTCTCTCTTGTCTCTCTGAACTGTGGATTTTGGTGGGGAGCAGGAGCTCCTGGTGCTGTGAGCCCAGCTGCCTGCCTGGCCGATTGCTGTGACGTGCTTTGCTCCCACCCAGGTCATGCTGAGAATGGGCAGGCCAGGCTGTTTCATAAGGACTGTTATTTTATAAGTTTCAGTTTTGTTGTGATAGCTCCTTACACCTACAACAAATGTAGATGCCAGGCTTTTGTAAGTGCTGTATTACAGGAATCACAGAATTGTTTAGGTTGGATAAGACCATCAAACTCATCGAGTTGAGCCATTAACCCAGCATTGCCATGGCTGCCACTAACCCACATCTCTGTGGCTTTTGAATCTCTCCAGGGAGAGAACAAGAGACTCCTGTTCCAGACCTTGACAATCCTTTTGGGGAAGAAATTTTCCTCTAAATTCACTCTAAACCTCCCCTGGCACAACTTGAGGCCCTTTCCTCTTGTCCTATCATTTCTTATCTGGGAGTGGANAAGTGCTGACACAAGCCAGGACACTTTAAGACAAGGATTCACTGTTCTGCCAAATGTGACCTCTCAGTGCACGTTTGTGTATCTTGGCTCAGAGCTGTACCCATTTCCTTCATGTGTGTTCTCCAAGCAGACAGTGTTCCTTGGTATTTGCTGTCTGCCAGTTAGAGCCTGGATGAAAGAAATCTGTCTTTTGGCAATACATTTTTTCTGTTCAGTTGTCAGAAGTGTGTCCTGAACAAAAGGATCTCATCTGTAAAAGTGTCTTTCTTGGTCTGTTGGGAAGCATCATATACTTTGAAGGGATTACAAACAAGTACAGCTAAAAGCAATATTAAGAGGGGAAGGTCTTAACCACGTGTAATCTGATTAGAGATGGCAGATGTTTATATTGCAGAAGAAACTGGCTGACAGGAATCTAATCTTACCATGTTCCCATAACTGTACAGTGGAGCCTGTCATGTTCTGGGTGGTTGGAACTCCCTTCATGAACTCTCCCACATGCTGTAAATAAAACTTCGTGTGTGTGTGAGAGAGAGAGAGGAAAACAGCCTTGCTTTTTAAAACATTGAGTGATCTTATGGACTCCTGAAGCTGTATCAGTCAGGTGTAGGTTTTCACTCTGAATGTGGTTTCCAGTAAGCTAAAGTGCCCTCTGGCTGCATTCTTACAACTCCAACCTCCCTTGATAAATACTCCTGTTAGAAAAGATTATTTTTCCTTTTTCCACTCACTAGAGACCACAATTTAATACTGGTCTGTAGTTTAACCTCGGTTTCACATCCAGTAGAATTCCAAATAAGATGACAAAAAGCTATTACTTGAGCTTTTACTTTCTGCTTTGTCCTTTGGAATGTAGGCCTTTGCTGGCAGCAGATGGAGACAGTGCATTGAAGCTTTAGTAACTGTTCCTGAATATGTAGAGTTAATGATTCCCAGAGCTTATGTGGTGTAGGGGCTGGTGTGGCTAAGGAAAGCCTGAAATGGTGATCCTTTGTGTTGGCTCCACTTCCTTGTATATGCTACAGGGCAGCATGAAATCTGCCTTTGCAGAAGGTTTTAGCTGTTCACACCAAGTTTCTTCTGGGTAAGCTGAGTCTAGAAGTTGTGTTTACAGGCTTGCAGAAACTGTGATTTCAACCAAGCAGAGGGAGAAGCTGCTGATTGGAGTCGCTCTCTGAGTACAGGATACCAACATATTCCCTCCTTTAGAAGGGAAACTCCATCAAGATTTGAGAGGAAGTCTGCTGCAGACAGAGGGAATCCAGCCCCTCCTCATGCTGGCAACACAGTGAATGACCTGGTTTTAAAGAAGCACTGGAGTATTGTCTGAGGAAGTTGGAGATAAGCCTTTAGGTTTCTTTGACTTGAGGATGCAGACTTTCTTGAGTGAATGAAAGGGTTCTGCTCAGCCACTCTGTTCCTTATTCTTCCCTCTTGTTATACCAGTAATTTAGGTAAAGGAGCATCTTTTCAGTCTCCCTCTTTGAGTCTTTAGGTAAACTCTAAGAGCTGCTGACAGCAGTTCTTTGCAGAGCCTTTTAGATACTGTGGCTTGATTTCAACACAAGAAAAATGCAGAAAGCTGCTGTGGGTACTCATATGTCTGGAAGTGACTGGTTGGAAGGGGCCAGTCCAACCCCCCTGCAGAAGCAGCTCCCACCTAGATCAGGTCACACAGGAACGTGTCCAGACAGGTCTTGAAGAGCTCCAAGGAAGGAGCCTCCACATCCCCTCTGGGCAACCTCTTCATATTTAAGAGAAGGGGGAAAAGAAAGGATGTGTGTTGTGCACGAGGACTGCAAGGGATGGTTTATAGAGGTCCCTTCCAATCCTACCATTCTATGATTCTGTGATGTTAGGCCCAGAGAGACAATAAGGTAACTGTGGATTTCATGTGTTTCTCTAAGCAGCATCAGCTCCTTGGATATATGGAGGAGCCCCAGCACCTTAAGGGATGAACAATCCTTAGGGAAAACAGTTGTGACCAAGTTTTTGTCACACAGAAGATGAATTCTAGGCCCCTTAAGTACTGAGTTTTCACATGTTAAATCTGATACTGACCCCTTAGATATTTTTTGTTCTCTTCTCTGAACTTGTAAACCAAGAACAAAATCAAGGCCAGACCATCACCCATCCTCTTGTTTCAGATTTTCTGCCTGCACAGGACAGTTGCTCCTCCTGCTCTCAGGAGAATCAGCTCCAATTTTGTCTATAAAACACAATCCCTAATTCTCTGTTCTGTGCTTTTTTCCTCAATGGTTGCAAGTTTCTACCAAAAAATTGGGCAGAATTATTATTGCTGCTTCTGGCAGCTGAAGTAGCTCACTTGTCTGAAAGGAGGGCAGGGATAATAGGTGTGAAAATGGCATGGCATTTAGGCTTACTTTTTCTTTTTTTCCAAGTGAGTGGAGAGAGAAAACATTTATCCCAGGGGTTTGTGAAGTCATTCACACCTCAGAAACCATCACTTTGGGAAGTAAGTGGGGGTGACATGACTTCTGGATAGTTTCAGTGTAGCTGTTCAGCTCATGTATCTTTAAATATTTTAATGAGAGCTGAGCCATGCTCTGCTAGTGGCTTGATTCAGGGAGTGTTTCATTTAGGTAAAGGCAAAGGAAGCTGGAGGTGTAAGTCTTGTAAGGACCTGGATGAATGATACTACAGAGAATAATGTTCTCATCTCTCTGCTGTTGAGTCCCCTATTGCTCCCTAAGATTGCAGTGAGCTGTAAGCTGGCAGACTTGCTTTGGATGACTTGTATATGCCTTTGGATGACCAAAAAAATCCCCTGGTCTGGTTTCTGTCTGTGGTCAATGAAGAATTTACGCTTCTTGCCTGAATTCATGTAGGAGATGCTAGAGATGGAAGTCGGCAGGTTGAAGGGGAATGCTGTGCAGGGTTTTGTGAGCCCCTGAGGCAGGTATCCCATCTGATGCCTGGCTCTTCAGCCATCTCAAGGGTGTCATCTCTCCCAAATGGTGCAGGCCCTGCAAACCAGCCTGCTGTCTCCCTTTGCAGCTTCAGACCCTCTGAGAGAGTGGTGTGGATGATCTCTCAGTGGAACTGGGATTTCACTCGATGGTGCTCAAGGTGTGGAAGTGCTGGTGGCAGCTACCAGTTGATCCACAGGCTGCAGTCAGGGATTGTGTGTTTGAGGAGGAGTTGGGGGAAAAAATGGCTTTCATACATTGTCCAGAGAATAGCAGGGAAATCCCTGGCTGTGGTTTAGCTGTACCTCACAAATATTTTTTCACAGGCAATTGATTTCAAAGGGCTTTGGGGTTGTGCTTTTCAGTTCCTTTTGAAACGTTTCCCTTTAAAGAGGATTGTCTGTAGTGGTGAAAATGAACCTTGTGTAAAGGAATTGCTTTAAAAGGAAGGAAGAAAATGCTTTTTTGTGCATGAGTAAAGGACTATGTTTGTGGTTTTGTCCCTTTCAGTTGTTCCAAAGACCGAATGCACTTGCTGTTCAGCAGCTGACAGCAGCGCAGCAGCAGCAGTACGCCTTGGCAGCTGCACATCAGCCTCACATAGGTAAGTCTTGCATTTAATGCCTTGCATTTTACTGGACTTCTGGTAATCCTCAGAATACATTGTGATGAAAATACCAGGGACAAAAGATTTAGTAGGTTTTAGAGAGTCCTAACTATGTTTTTGCAACTGGTAATTGACACAGAAGCAGAAGGATATTGAAGATTCACTAGAAACATTGTGGTGGTCTCTCTTGCCCACTTTAAAAACTGTTAGTGTTGGTGTCTGTCAGGAATGACACTCTCACCCTTGCTGAGAGTGCTGCTCAGTAAGCAGAGTGAAGTACTTGCTTGCTCTGCGGCATAAATGGGAGTAAGCGATACAGTGAAGTGTGAGAAATGCACAATTCAATATTCACCTGGATGTGCTTCCTGTGGTTCAGCTGCCTGTGAGTCTGACTTGAACATAAAGTTATCATTTATCAAAGCACATGAGTGGTATTATTAAACCAGTACAGATTAACTGGGAAAAGGGACTTCTGCCTGTGTGTAGAAATTTGAGGGTTGCTCGTGGATGATGAGAATTAAATTCTTTTAGAATGAAATGATTTTAGCACAATAAGCAATTTAAGTGGTAGTTCTTCCTACCTGGAAGCTTGATACTAATGTGTCAGGACTCTCCTAGCTCTGTGCAATGTACTTGTGTGCTTACTGGAGTTCGGGGGATAGACCTGAATTAATGTGATTTAGCTTTTTAACTTGCCTCCCCTCCTTGCCCCTCTCCCACCCACCAGTAATTTCTCTAATGATTAAACTGTTTCCTTGCAGAGGAAGGTAATGCCTACACAGCAGCAATAGTGCTCTGCAGTGTTGCCTGTGCAGTCCTGAGCTCCTTCCAATTAATTGGAGTACGATGTAGTGGGGTATGGAACTCAGAAAGTAGGATTGAGTGATTCTTGATCAACTTGCTATAGAAAATACAGAATAGTAACAATCAATTAGATAATATCTGAAATAATAGACACCTAAACAGTAAGGGTTTGTCTGTGCTGCAGAGAGACCTGAGCATGTGTATTGTATATAGACTGTTTCACAACTTCAGCTTTCCTTGTGGGGCATTGTATCCTTGGGATTAGTTTTCTTCTGTGTAGATGATGTCCTGTGTTCTGATAAGACTCTGGGACATGCAGTGGTTGCTCACTCCCTGCAACAAATAACCTGCAAAAAGCTTGAAAATACTACAGCACCCTGAACTTTCTGTGCTCGACAGCCAGGTATCCAGAAGTGTTTTCAGTGGGGTTGCAGTTCTAGTTAAGTTTGTTTTCACTGACAGGTATGTTTTCAGCAGGTTTAGCTCCTGCTGCCTTTGTCCCCAACCCGTACATCATCAGCGCCGCGCCGCCGGGAACGGATCCGTACGCAGCCGGACTAGCAGCAGCTGCCACGTTAGGTGAGATGCTTCCACTTGGCTTTGTCTTGGTGACTATTTCCTGTACCAGAATTGCTTCTTGAGTTGTGTGATTGTGGGAATGAAACACTAGCACCTTGTAATTTCTGTGGTGAGAGAACTATGTATCGATGAGTTGAAGCCGAATTTGTTTGGGAAACTCTTTATTTTCTGTAGATTAAGTGTGGTAATTCCTGTGTATAACTCACGTTGAGGATAAACAACCAGAGCAAATCTGAAATGAAACACTGTCAGACATAGATGTTGCTGGATGTTTTGGGGGGTTGTGGTAGCTGACAATAGTGGGGGATACTTATGAAATGCTAGAAAGATGGAGGGTGTGTTTTCCTGCCAGGAGAGTTGTAGCTGTTTAGCTTGATTTACTCTTGTGCATAGTTCAGTGGTATCTTTCCCTTTTGCTGCAGTCTGTTAAGAACTTAGGCTTTTTAGGTTCTCGAGGTAAAAACATCTCCTATCTGCTGTGAGGCTTAAGCTCTGAATATGCAGTTTGGCAGATGGCAAGCAAAGATGGTGGCTCTTGTCTTTGTGCAAGATCTTTCTCCCAAACGTTCATGTATTGGTTTCCAAATTCTTGCCAACTGTCATAGCCCAAATTGTTGTATCTTGAGATGACAGCTCAGTAAAACAACTTATCAGGCAGTGTGAGGAACACATTGTACATTGAACTTTTGCTATGTGTGCCATAAAGTTCTTGCTTAAAGCATCGAGGACAAAGGAAGAATGTACTTGGAGAAGAATATTGTAACCATCCTTTCCTTTCCATGAGCCACCGTGAGAGGAAACCTGCACTTTAAACTGCTTAGTTCAGAATAGTGTTGATTGTAAATGGAGCCTGCATGCTGTTGCCACACTCCTCACAACCTGTGTACTCACTGCAAATCTCTTCCTCTGTGCAATGGCTTGTACCAAATCAAACCCAGGGTTTTGGAGACACTGGTTGTCAGTGAATACAGCTCTCTGCCAGCCAGCACTGGGGTTTGGTACGTGACTCTTCAGCATGCTTAGCAGCTCTTAGATAACCACTGCTTAGCTTTTAAGCTTTGAGGGCTGCTATCAGGTCAAGCTCTGAAATGAGATTTCAGCAACTCTTAACCCAGTTGGATGACATTTTCAGTGGATCATGCAGAAGTATGTAAAGAATCAAGATGGTAATTTGAAGGTGGGCTTTGGACTTTTTGCTGGTTTATGAATGTTGTGTGCTGGTTGCACAATAACAATGCAAGATTATATTTAGATAACAACATGTTGTTGGCAAACAAATGACACTGGTTAAATGGAAGGAAGCCAAGAGCTAGAGTACAAGGGTATTTCTAATAGGCCAGGGTCGATAAACTATCATGTGATGATGAATGTATGGCAGGGAATGAATGACCTGAACTCTTGATGACAAATCTAAGTAGGAAGCTTCAGTTAGGACTTAGTGTGGAAGAGGTGCTAGAGCAATAGAAATGCCACTTCCAGCCAGAAGAGGAGCTTTGTAAACAATGTATAAAGAGGATTCTGCTTGGCCTTCTTACATCACCTCAGTGCTTCTAAAGCTAGTGCTCATTCTTCAGTTACACACTGAAGTTCAGTAGAGCAGGAGGTCAGTGTCTTGATTTCATAGAAAGACCACATGTAACTGCTGCCAGATTTCTAGGGAACAGCAAGCCTGTTAGCTACAAATTTCCCCCCCACACTTTTTCTCAGCAGTATTGAAGCTGCAGCTGCCTTGAATATCTGATAAATCTGAACTAGGAAATACTATACCCCAGGATACCTAAAGCTTCCCAAAAACTTGGCATCAGGGTCTCTGCTTGAATAATTTTTAAGCTTTGACTCTGGAAAGCCAAACAAAAGAATATGTGATGTGCTGCCACGTACTTAGAGTTACCCCACTGAGACATACAGGGGGCTTCATCCATCTCATTGGGTTTTGGACCCTAACAACTAGAAACAGCAATATAACAAACTTCACACCTTGGTGATGTTTGTTTTGGGAAAAGCACCTTTTCTCTCTAGACCCAGCAGTTTCAAGAGCCTGTTCTCTGTCATGACTGAGTGGAGCACTGAAGGGGACGTGGAGCAGTTCAGTTATGTATAAAGTCAGGAAGAAGTGTATGGGAGTGTTTTAATTGGGAGGGTTCAGAGACGTTTATGGGATGGAAGAAATGAGTTTTGAGTTGTTGATAGTTTATTGCTCACAGTTACTGTCTTAGTGCAGAGGGGAATCTTTGGTGTGTTTTATGGTGGAGATAATTCTGTCAGTTAAGGTTGTGCCGTTACAGCAGCTTTTACTGTCAGCTCTGATAATACTGTTTTCTTCCCAACAATGACAGCATTTTAAAGAACAAATGTGAGTGGAGAGGGGAGGGCTTCCCAGACTCAAAAAAAAAAACCCCACTTGTGAGTTTAAACTGCAGAGAAGATATTGCTGCCTTTAAAATTGTTATGAAATTGCCTTCTATCATTGGAGAAAGATGTCACTCAAAAGGATTCTTGTCTTCTGTAAGACAAGCTGGGAAATGTGAATTCCCTCTGAGGTGATATTTTACAGGCAGAAGAGTGTCTCTGTTCTTTGTAGAGAAGTGGGTGTTGGAATAATCTGCATACAGGAAAAACAGTGCTCCTAGACTGAAGGTAGAGTCGGTTTGGATGTGTCTGCACTGTGCTTATCAGCCGTGGGTTTCTTAGAAGCCTCATTCACTTGGTGCTGAGCTGTGGCTCATGCAGAGGCAGCTCAGAGCTAGAGGCAGGTATGGATTCATTCACACACTGTCTAGGGCTGGGCTTTGGGGAGCACATGCACAGTGTCATGCAAGGATGCCTCTCCTCTCCAGATCTCTTCTAGCCCCAGGGGCTGTATGGTAGGGGTTGCATGGGGCTGCACCAGAGCTGTTGGACTTCAGCTGCTTCTCACCCCATCCCTAAAAAGGCACAACTTCATGACTCTCTGTGGTTGCTGTACTGGTAATTGTAAAGTCATCAGCTCACAAGTCAGTAGCATTTGATAAGCTTGTATTTTCAGCCAAGAGGTTCTGGAGGCTGCTTAACCTGATGGTCACTAAGTCCTCATCCTTGGCAAGAGGGGGCTGGCTGTTCCTGCACACAGCAGGTATGGCTTCTGCTTACAGAGGCTTGAGTGTGAAGGCTGAGATTCAAAGCACAAAAGTTTGAGGAGCACACTTACAGATGATGTGGATAATGTTTCTTGAAAGGAATGTTTGTGGGTGTCCATGGCCAATGTGTGAGATGGAATAGTGGGAGTATTTGATTTCAAAGGCTTTTTTTTTCAATGGCTTTTATTTTCTCATTTATCTTTAATAAGTTTAAAAGCAGATGCAGTATCTCCTGAAGTAAAGAAACACCCTGTGTGATTTTTGTAAGTCTGGCAATGATGACACACTTGCCCTCACTGAGAACACCGTTCAATAATGAGCCTTACCGTGTGCTCAAATGAGCTGAGCCAGACTTGCAGCTCTTTTAAGCCCAGCTGCTTGCAAACTTCAAAGACTTTGTGTCTCTTCTTCTTTTAAACACCTAAGGCTTTTGCAGATCTGATGAGTAACCTCTAACTGGGGACCCCCCCTCATCTAGACTATGCTTGTTTGATAATTAGAATTGAGATTAAAATAACCCAGAGAGATGCCCACATTTTGCCCAGATAAAAGGTATTGCAGCAATTTGCCAGTAGCCTAAGGGCAAACACAGACTAATTACTTACCTAAAACAGAGCCTTTGCAACTGTTTTCCTCTTGAGTGCAGGAGCTCCTTAGCAGTTGCCATCAGATCTGCACTGCCTGAGCGTAAACGGATTATAATCCACTGGTTAGCTGTGGATCTGTCACTGCTTAGGTCAAGACAGGCAGTTCCACTGCGGGACTCACGCCTTTGCTGCAGGTCTTTTTCATTTTAGCTACCACTACACATGAATTTCCAGGTTGAAAGGTAAGAACCAAGTGATTGTTTGCTCCAAGACAAATCTGAGTAAGACAGACAAGTTCCCTTCTCTGCCTGACAGTGCACAGATAATCCAGCAAGGGTGGATTTTTGTGGCAGAGCTTTAGTGTGAGACACAAATCCAACTGTTGAGAGAGTGTATTGCTGAAGTGCTGGGTGTTAGACAACAGGCTGCTTGTAACATCTGAAAGCTGGGCCTGGGTGTTAATGACACTACAAAACCCCTAAATTCTGGGGAAGTACAGTGGTTAAAACAAAAAATAACAAAGGAGAGTAACTATAAAAGCCTTGAAATAATAATTTAATGTTTGATATTAACTATGACCTTGAATCTCTTGAAGTGATGCTGGATCTTGTCAGTCTGCAGCATTGATTGTGGGAGCAGCCGTTGGTCCTTGCTGAGATCCAGACTGTTGTGCACTGGGTTGATTTTTACATTGTTCATGTGACATAAACGTGTTTCTGTAGGAAAAAAACCCAAACCAAATGGAAAAAAAAAAGAGACTTCCTGGATAATTGTCCCACTTTGTCATTCATACCCAAGCTTACACTCACTTTCCATCTCCCTTTTTACTGTTATCCCTCATTTTTGGGGCAAGATTTTTAAGTCTCTTGGGGCAAATGCTGATAGTCTTTGTGTGTTGCACTTGTTCCCTTTGCAGTGCCTTTCCTGTGAGGCATAACTAACTGAAATGATTTGGTTAGAACTCAAATACTAACAGTCTCTCTTCAAACAGAAGCTATTTTTATAGAAGAACAAGTGTGATCTTCAAATTCACTTAAAGACTTGTTTATCCTACAGAATCAAACACAACCGTGGCACTCTACCTTAGAAAGGCTCCAGTGCCCTGGGGAAGGAACCCATGGGGCAGATGAGGTATTTGAAAAGCAAAGGAAATGCTTTTGCTTTTCTGCTGACCTTTCCAAAAGGGATAAAACAGACATAGTAAAAACCCATTATTGGATTCACATAGCTGTTCTTTGGTGGGAGGGACTCCCCCCTGCAGCACAGAGCACTTGCTGCTTCCTCAGGAGTATTTAAGGCTCTAGGCTGCCATTCTGCCACCACCAAATGAAGTGTGTGAAATCCTGAGACTTGATACACCAGAATGAATCTTCCAAAATTAGGCTTTTTCTGGTGCTCTCCAAGATAATTTCCTTTTTAAGCCTCTTTCAGCTCGATGAGGAGGGAATGTGGAAACATTACAGGTTCATGCAGCCTCGTTTCTGGTGGTTTTGCCTGTGTGAAGTAAGACGAGTGGCTAGAAAAAGAACATCATGAACACTTGAGAATTGATGTGTCCAGCTGCAAAGAGGTTTTCTTAATTTATTGGGGAGCTAAATGGTAGGTGTTAGTAAGTTATGTCAGCTGAGATTAGCAAAGACTTGTGTATCTCTGTGCTTGAACAAGTTTCCTTCTCTTTTGGGTTAAGAGACACAGTTTTGTTCCTTCACTATAAAATCAGGGCACAACAATAAACCCATGGAATTTCCACAGCATCACTGGTAGCACAATTCAAGCTCATCCACTAAGGTAAAAGCAAGTCAAGATGAAGTTTCAGGTGTGACTTCTAAGCTTTTTGAAGATGAATGCCACACATGCCAGCATCCCTCCCTGTTTGCAAAGGATTTGAAGCACATCACCTTGAAATGGGATTTGTGAAACCAAACGTGACCAGCAGGTATTTTTGCTGCCTGTTTGCTGTGTAATGCTGTGAGCTGACTGCTGTAAGCTGACTGCTTCCCTTGGCATTTCAGGCCCAGCTGTTGTCCCTCACCAGTACTATGGAGTTACACCCTGGGGAGTGTATCCTGCCAGCCTCTTCCAGCAGCAAGCTGCCGCTGCCGCCGCTGCCACCAACTCGGCAAATCAACAGACCACGCAGCAAACCCAGCAGGGCCAGCAGCAGGTAAGGGAAGGGGTAGGATGCTTTGCTGAGTTATTTACAGGGAATACAGCAGCTCTGAAGAGTTCTGATTGCTTATTTTTACCAATTCCTACTTCTGACACTCAGTTGTAATTGAGAAAAGCCTTTAAACTTTATTAAAAGAAGGAGAAGAATCAGAGTCATTTTGGTTGGAAAAGGTCAGGTCATCAGGTCCAACCAGTAACCTCACACTATCTTCTTAAGAGCAAAGGCTGTGGGACCTGGGGCTCTTCTCTGAGAAGAGAAGGCTGAGAGGTGATCTCATTAACAGTTACAAGTATTTAAAAGGTGTTTGTCAAGAGGATGGAGTGGCACATCTTTCTCCTGTTTCAAGTGACAGGACAAGGGGTAATGGGCATAAGCTGGAAAATAAAAGGTTCCACTGAAACATGAGGAAAAACTTCTGTACTGTAAGGATGAGGGAGCCTTGGCCCAGGCTGCCCAGGGAGGGTGTGGAAGCTCCTTCTCAGGAGGCTTCCAAAGCACCTGGACACATTCCTGAGCCCTCTGATCAAAGGGAACCTGCTTGAGCAGGGGGCTGGGCTGGGTGGCACTTCCAACCCCCACCATTGTATGATTGTATGAAACACACCATTGGTGTGCAAGTGGAAATGATCATCTTGCAAGCTGTTTTTGTGCCCATCACTGAAACTTGAAGGCCATGAATATGTGTCAGATATCAAATGTCAATAAGCTTGGTGTTATCTTCAGGGTGCTGTCTAGTGTAAAATGCTCTTTTTGATGAAGAACAGCTATAAAGGGGTCAGAATAACAGCAGAATGAATTGGTTTGGGATCTGTGTGACAACTTGGAGAGAAAAGATGAGTGGGAAAAGAAAACACTGAGTTCTCTGTTTTTATAAGGAAAGTTGTGCAGTTGTTTTACTTTAATCTGCACCAAAATTAGGAGAATTCAACACCTAGATGCACAAGAGTAAAGAAGTTAGTGAAGGGTTTTCATATGCTCTGCTGTTACCCAGTTCAGTGTGTTAGAGAGGATTGAGACCAGGAGTTGTTGTTTAAATGGCATTTGCTTTCTAAAAGGTAAAAAGAATGAAGAGGTCACACTGGGGACTGATAAGGGAGAGTTTTTCTTTACACACTTGGCAAATGTTGTGTGCTCGGTGACGTTTGCACCATCCAGCTCTTTGGTCTTAATCCCTTGGCAGTGACAGCACAGGGGATTATGTAGCCTTGATCTTGATTTCTGTTGAAAACTGTTCCACACCTTTGTGGTGAATCACAGTGTAATTTCTTGCTTAGATTGGCTTGTTGGTGTTTTGTTTGTTTATTTCTCCACCTGGAATCTAACTAGGTTAATTTTCCTAACTGAAGTTAGGTAAAATAATCATTTTAAAGGTCTGGTATTTAATCATAGTCATACCTGTGATGCAGATGACACCAGGGTGAATCTAGCCACTGCTGGAGCAGAAGGAAACTGAGAGAGTGGGATGAGAATTACCAGGACACAATGGTTTTCTTCCTTTTCTCTAATGAGGAGCCATCTTGAACATTGTTAGAGTTGTGTGGAAGTGCCAATTGGTTGCTTGCTATTTAAATCAGCATTTAAAAACAACCCCAAACTTTGTAAGACCAGACTTGTGATTGTTAAACCTGTGTCATTAAGTGAAACACTGGAAAGATGAGACATCCCACTGTCCTGGTTTTGATTCTTGTTCCTCTTGGACATGTGGTTGGATACTTTTTTCCTTAGGAGGTCCTATAGGGTGGGTGACAAGAAGCAGAGCTGGGCCTCTATTGTCTGGCTGGCTCTGCAGCATGGCCACAGCTGGTTTCTCTAAGCTCTGGTCCTCACCTGATGTTGTCTTCACACACTTTCAGCAGCCTATGTCCTCAGTACTTCCTGCTTGGAAAGGAAAAGGGTTTGTTACCCTACTGAAAAGTGAAGTGGCTCCTTTCTCATGGGAACACAAAGCTTTCCTTTCTGGTCCTTGTGTGTTTGAGAGAGCAGTTCCAGAAGATGGCAACTGGCAACTGAATTTGTTAATTTCTGCTTTGAAAACTACAGGAACACCCAATGTTTGGTGGTATTTTTTTTCAACTAATAAAAGCCATGATATTCCACACCAATAATCCTGGAGCAGTAATCTCCTGTAAGTAATCTCCTGGAGGAGAAAGAACACTTTGCTCCCAACAAAGTTAATAATCAAACCTGCCCCCTGGTAGGGCACAGAGCCCTCCTGCCTCACATGCACAGGCAGAATGGCACTAAGAGGGTGTTGAAGCCATCCATGTTCTGGCATTCAAATGAGAAGCCATTCCCTGTCAGGAAGGTGTGTGCTAAGGCTGATGTTGTTAAAATCAGACATCAATCATCAGTAGCCTTCATAGTGTTTCTCATTACTTTCAGAGCTGTGAAGCAGGTGTGGGGGGGGGATCAGGGGTATTGTGCTGAATGCAAACCCTCCAGCCACAAGAGGATACACTGGGTATTTGAGCATGACATTCTTGTAAGAAGTGCTGAGGCAAATGTTTTGGAAGGCTGGAGCTGAGATTAGGGATGGCTGATTTGTGATGCTTGTGACATCTTAATAGCATCTTTGTAAAAAAGGCCAACATTTCCCTTCCTCTCCCATATATTGTGCACAGTGCCTTTGCACAGAGCCTGCTTACCAAGCAGCTCTGACTTCTGAGGCTCTCTGGGTGAAGAGTTCAAATCCAGGCTTTGACAGTGATAGCAAACCCTGGGATGCACGTCCAGACCTGTTAACTTTGGGATCTTCTCCCAGTCTCTCGGGGCACAAAGTCATTCTTTCCCTTTTCATAACTGTATTAGGTGACACACACTCTGTTTCTCTTTGCTGAGTTCCCAAAGGATGGCTTTTTTAATGAGCTGAGCTCCCTTGTGGCTGCAGACTCTTGCATCACCCAGCTTTGAGTAAAAGAGGTTTCTTTTTGGCAAAACAAAGCCTGTCACAGATAATTACAGGAAAGGTCAGTTTGCCATCTTGACTTGTTGAGAGCAATGTGTGTTTAAACCACAAGAGCTACATATAAAAGACTGTGGGAGATCTTTGAGCATTATTTCCAATGAGTAAGTGTCATGTCACTGGGTTGACATTTTCTATAGGGGCAGGCAGCTTGGAAAAACCATCTCACCTTGTGTCATCAGCCCCCAGCTCAAAGTTGGGCTGTTGAAGGTTTCTGCTCCAGTGAGCTTTCAGCAGTTACCTGAAATGGGGCAGACAGCTTGCAAACACTTGTAACAAAGGATGTGTGTTGAAGAAGGTGTATCAAGAAATGAAAGAGCTCAGATGATGAAGCACTTCCAGGCTGTGCTCTGTAAGCATGAGAGGGGATGTAGTATTTAGATGGAGTCTTCTACCCATGGGAGCAGCATCAAGGCTTGTGGGCAGCTCTGTCCCGAGTAAAGGGGAGGAGTTGCCACATGCTGCTTGTGCAAGAACTTCAACTAGATTGCTGCTGATGCTTCTGCAAGTGTCTGGTGCTCACAGCTTGCTCCTGGGTCTCAAAGAAATAAGGCTGTTGTTTGTCTCTCTTCTCCAGGTTCTCCGTGGAGGAGCCAGTCAACGTCCTCTGACCCCAAACCAGAACCAGCAGGGGCAGCAAACGGATCCACTGGTGGCTGCTGCAGCTGTCAACTCTGCCCTTGCCTTTGGACAAGGGCTGGCAGCAGGAATGCCAGGTAGGTGCTCCACAGGAGCTGCAACTCTCCAGTGCCCAGGGAGATGGAAGAAAATGATAGCTTATGTCTCTTTGGGGTGTCACATTTACCTGCCACTCAGAAGTGGTTGGTTTTGATTCATTTTCTGTTCAGTCTGGGAGTATACAAAGTGTTTCCCAGAGGCTGGTAGATGGGAACCCAGCTACCTATCCAGCAATTAAGTTAAATCAGGGTTTAGGGCCCTGTGTCATAAATGAAAACAAATGTTACCAATTTTATTGGAGTGCAGATGCATTAGTTGCTTGCATGCTTGATGCCTTCTCTTAAAAGTTGCCTTCAGGTTTCTCTCTGGATCCTGCTAACTTATGTGATCTTTATTTTAAACTTCAGAGACATTTTAGTGCCATTCATTAGCCTTGTTTCTCCATCCCTGCCAGGTGCTTGACTTTAACAGGATAAGGACTTGCACTTTATGATTTCTCCCAGGCAAACACTAGTGGTTTAAAAACAAGAAAATAAAAGGAAGCAGTGTTTTATTCTAACTGCTAATCCTGCAGGAGAAGAGCTCCTGTATTAATTCTCATTCTCATCTGTGACTCTGTGTGCTACAAATTATTTTGACATTCAGTTTTACAGAATGTTATTGTGATAGCAAAGGGCAAACATCAGTATTTTATTGTAACAAATGTACAAGTGTGTCCTGGGGATCAGCTGGGAGAGAACAGGATTGTTTCAACCTCAGGTCTCCTCACTGAAAGTGTCACATGGGTCTTACATGTGGTTTTTACACGGTTTAAGAAGAATGTTGCTCTGTTAACTTACAGAATGAAATGTAACATTCATGTTTCCAAGCAATCTGCATATCTCCTTAAATCTGCATTATGGGAGTTGAGGGGGAAAGTTGTATTTGCAAAGCAAATATTGACAGAGAACATTCTCTTTGTGACCCTACCTTGGAGAATCGCTTTTCCCTCTAACTTTCATTTAACTGTAGAATTACACAGTGAGGTACCTAAATGACTGTGTTCTACTGGGACTCTTGCTTTGTGTATCACCAGCTTATCTTAAGGGTTTATATGTATTTGTGATACATACCTTCAACAATACATAACCTTTAAGTTGTGTGTCTTGTTTGCCTGTATATGCACACTGAACAACTTGAGCATACAGTGGGAGAGTTGGAAGTGCAGTGTGTTCACATCTGTGAAAAATCCCAGCACATGTTGTACTTAAAATGGAAAAGAAATGGTGCTTTTGTACTCTAACATCTCTTAAGGCTGTAAAACTGAATTTACACTGAGAACAATGATAGTATGGTAGGTTTTGGAGGGGGAAAAAATGCTTCTCTGCCTGATAATCTTACTAGTGTCGAGTTGTAGACTGTCAATAGAGGGTTATTTTTCTTCAGGAGAAGCAGAGCTGTTGTTGCTTTTCCTTTTACCATTCTAGTTTTCCTTTAAAAACCTTGTTGCTCTCTACTTGTCTGAAGATGATTGATCTGCCATGTGTGCTGTAAAGGGTGGGTGTGAGGAGGCTGGAGCCAGGCTGTGCTTGGTGATGACTGATGGTAGGACAAGGGGCAGTGGGTATAAGCTGTAACACAAGAGGTTCCCAAGAAACACAAGGCAGAATTTGTTCCCTGTTGAGGTGAGGGAGCCCTGGCAGGGGCTGCCCAGATGGGCTGTGGAGGCTCCTTCTCTGGAGACATCCCAACCCAGCTGGATGAGTTCCTGTGTGCCCTGCTCTAGGTGCTGCTGCTCTGGCAGGGGGGTGGCACTGGATGGAATTTCCAGGTGTCTTCCAGCCCTTGAGATTCTGTGACTACTCATTTGTGAACCTGTAATTTGCCTCTTCAGGTTACCCAGTGCTGGCTCCTGCTGCTTACTATGACCAAACTGGTGCTCTTGTGGTGAATGCAGGGGCCAGGAATGGCCTGGGGGCCCCTGTCCGTCTGGTAGCCCCCGCTCCAGTCATCATCAGCTCCTCTGCAGCTCAAGCAGGTGAGTCCTAGTCCCAGCAAGTGAGAATCTCCCCAGTAGAACGTGGACCTGCAACCTTCTGTGCTCTGCTGGCAATGATGACACACTTGCCCTCACTGAGATCCAGTATGGGGATTGTTGTTGAGAACAACCTCTGTGTGCTCACTGTGGGCTGAGCCTCCAGAGCAGCCTCAGACAGGCAGCATCAAATCAACTCTTTTGTTATTTTGCAGAGTTTCATGGCAGTTATTTAAATTTGGCTGCTGACATCTGGTTTCCCGCGTAATAAAAGTTTTTAGCTTGTGTAGAACTCTCAAATGATCACCTTGCTTAAAATGTTAACATGCCTGGCCTTTTGCCATGGGTTGTTTTGGGCTCTATGAGGTTTCTTTGGGAGTTCAAGGCTTTAAAAGGCTTTATTTTTTCAGCCAGAATCTGTGCATGTAAGCAGTCTTTACCAGGGTTAGTTTCAGATTATGAAATAGGCCTTTTAATTGTTTCTTTGTAGCTCCTTGTTTATTTTGCTGCTTTTTTTCTCTTAGTTTGGAACTGCCTGAAAAACAAAAGCACTTGGGTTTGATGTTCCTGGCACTGCAGGATTGCATTTGGTGTGCTAAAGGCTAATGCTACTTACTTCAGAGCTTGAGTTTCTTAATTGGCTATTGCTGTTTGTGGCTGTATTGACTTGGATCTTAGGAGAAAGGGAACATTTTTGTATGTTTGATGTATGTAGCTGTAATAATCCAAGCAGCAGCAATTATAACTAGCCTTTGTTGGTGTTCAGTGACTCTGTGCAAGGCTTGTGGAGCTCAGTGAATAAAAAGTAAAGAGGCTTTATGCAGAGTTTCATGCAAAAAGGAGATTTTCATCCAGAGAGGAAAGAAACAAAAAACCTATAGTAAATAAAAGGAAGTTGCTGAGTTTTAACTTCCAAAACTGCTACAGCAATGGATTTCTCAGCCTGTGCTTCCAATTGCTTTTCTCCCCAGCGGTTGCAGCAGCTGCAGCTTCAGCCAACGGTGCAGCAGGAGGCCTGGCAGGAACCACAAACGGACCATTTCGCCCCTTGGGAACTCAGCAGCCCCAGCCTCAGCCCCAGCAGCAGCCTACCAACAACCTGGCATCCAGCTCGTTTTATGGCAACAACTCTCTCAGCAGCAATTCCCAGAGCAGCTCACTCTTTTCTCAGGGCTCTGCCCAGCCTGCCAACACTTCCCTGGGATTCGGGAGCAGCAGCTCTCTTGGGGCCACGCTGGGCTCTGCACTGGGAGGATTTGGGACAGCAGGTAAGAGCAGCAGCTTCTTCATGGGGAAAGAGGAGAGAAGCAGATAGCTCTAAATGGAGCTGGTGGACTTCTGAGCTTTGGTACTGGTGCACCAAGCTGCCAGGCTCTCCTCTTCATCCCTCTGAGGCTAAGTGGAAATTTCCCTTTAGGGAACTACTTTGGCTTTCAAAATCTACAGTTTCCTGGTGAAACTTCTTTTAGTAGAGCATAAATTAGAAGTACTGAAGTAATGTGGTTTTGTTTGTACTCATTATCAGTCACCTCCATGTTGCTACAGAGTAAGTTTTTAAACAGCTTTGCATTTCCTTGCCTGTGCTCAGTGGAGATATTGGACTAACAGGAGCTGACTGGAGTGGTGACCATCTGGGTACAAACTCTTAACCTCAGATTAATGACCAAGTAACTTGTGAGTTGAAAACAGGCTGATCTGAGGTGATTTCCTAGCTTTATTCAGAGAGTTGTTTATTATTCTACACAAAAAAGTCACTTATTGTGATTGCAAGAAATGGTCCCTCTGTGGTTTGTCCTAATTTGTTTGTTGGGCAGTTGGAGATGAAGCTTTTTCAGAATAAAACCAAACCAGAGAGATGTCTGTGGGTTCTTTTGGTTATTTTTTTCCTTAGGTTTGGTTTTTTTTTTTAAGTTAGAACAATTGTTTTAATTAGTGCTTAGTCTCAGAGGTGGTAATTACATCCTGAACGTTCCTGCTTTCATCAGTGTGAAGGGCAAGTTAAAACATGCCTTTTGTACCTGCTCTGTCAGAAAACACTGAGGGCCACAGTGTCACTGTGTGGAATCCCAGCTTTCATTCCTAAATAGTCATTCTAAATAGTTTTCTTAAACTCAGCCTGAGAAACGGAACCATCTTGGATTCAGGTGAACACAGCGTTTCACTTTCAGTTTATTTAACTAATTGAATTCAATTACTAGATTGCTCAGTGCCAAGATGTACAAACTTGTTTTCCTTCAATCAATGAATAAAAATGTGAGGTGGCTGCTTCTGTAACTTGTGTGCAGTCATGAAGAATGATTAGTTCATTACTGTGAGCAAATTCACTATTTATTAAACAAGATTTTAATGCCAAATGGATTTGGTTTTTTCCTCCTTCAAGCTGACAGGACACGTAAAGAGTTGGTATTTGACCATCAAGACAGCTCTGTGTGTTCAATTCAATTCTGATTTCCATCTCAATAAAGCTGGGTGCAAACAGGAGCTGTTTTCTAATCTAATGAAAGGTTGAGCACAAGGATTTCAAGTACGTGTACACAAAGCTGTGTGTGCTCTTAAGCAAACATGAAGAGATAAAATCTCATGTCAGATTTGCTTTAACTCTAATGGCCAAAGAATAAATAGGAGGCAATGCTTGCAGGGCAGTCTAATATCTTCTGTTAAACTGATATGCTTAGGGGAAAAGAGCTTTTTGAGGTACACAGACCTTCTTCTGAAGGTTCAGAAGCAAAGTGTTCAGCATTTGTGGCTGTTTCATTTTGTCCCTTAGATTTTTATCTTCTTCGTCTCTCTGCTTGTAGATTTTTAGCTGTGTTTCCCAGTGTGTTCTGTTGGTATAAAAGCCTACAGAACTCTAAATGCAAAGGCAGGATTCCAGCTAATTTTGTAAATCAGCAATTTCGGCTTGATTGTTAACAACATGGTTTTAATTAACACATTACATTTGGGCACGTGAACTACCTTTAGGAAAACAACAGCCTGGTGCAAGGAGACGGTTATTAGGTGTCACTGGACTGTCTCTCCAGCTGTCCAGTGGGCTCAGGCAGCTTGTTAACATCACACAATTGTACTCTCTTGCTCTTTTCAGTTGCCAACTCCAACACGGGCAGTGGCTCCCGCCGAGACTCCCTTACAGGCAGCAGTGACCTGTACAAGAGGACATCCAGCAGTTTGACACCTATAGGACACAGTTTTTATAATGGCCTTGGGTTTTCCTCCTCTCCTGGACCTGTGGGAATGCCTCTGCCCAGCCAAGGACCTGGCCACTCTCAGACTCCACCACCTTCCTTATCTTCACATGGATCATCTTCAAGTTTAAACCTGGGTAAGAGCCACAGTGCCAGTGTCCCAGCAGTGCATGGAACTGCTCTGCCCTGCCTCAGTGCAGGGATGTGAACACCCCGCTGATGAGTAGGTGAGATACCTGCTGCCTGCTTGCTGCTCTTCCTCCTGTGGCAGGGTCTCTGCTTGTGCAGAAGGAATAGGTGAAACACTGAAGCAGGACTTGCAGCACCTACATTATGTGTCTGTGTCTCTCATGGTAGTTCAAGTGTTACAGAAGATTCCTCTATTGCCTCCTTGTGTCCTTATCTCTGTTTGTGGTTGTCATTTCCATGTGCTTGAAAATCATAGAATCATTTCAGTTAAAGACCTTTTTGAGATCAAATCCAATCCAACTCCTCTCCTCACACTGCCAAGCCCACCACTAACCCAAGGCCCTCAGCACCTCAGCTAAAAACAAGAACCTATTTTTCTTATGCAGGTTCAGTAGCAGCACCAATTGTTTGTTATCCTGAAGAAAAGAACAGCAGTGAATAAAATCCATATGAATAAAGTAGATATGCAGAGCTGATCCTTAAACTTGTCAAATGTTTGGAAGTGCCCATTAAGTTTTTGGTGATGAATTAATGAGCTTAGAATACAGATTCTTCTCTTTACCCAGAGCTGCAGTGTTATCTGGAGCCAATACTTTGAGCTTTTAGCTGAGGGTTTTGTGAGTTTGCTTTTGAAAATTTCCCATCAGTGTGGCCTTACAAAAGCTCATTAGTGCATGGGACTAATTATTATGGTAAGACACATTATATAAGCTGCATCTTCTGGAAGAGCCTCTAGTTGGCCCAGAGCTCTTACATACAAAAAGTAAATCTTTTAAAAGAAATAAGATCAGTGTTAATGAATAAAGCACTTCTTATCTGAACTTGCTGAAGTGTTCATTTCCAGGCCTTATAAATAAACAAGAGATATAACTCACTGCATCTGCACCAGATAATTTAGTACTGGCTCAAAAAAGAGTCACTTTCTTTTGATTGTGTTACATATCAGTCTGGTTTAACAAAAGCTGTGGTTATAAGGACAGTTTTCCATGCACATAGCTACTCATCAGATACTGTGTTTATCATGTTCATTACGTGTGTGGTGAATTTGATGCTGGCTGAAGGTGAGCATGGAACAGTAATTATAAATGTGATGTTTTGAGGTCAAGTTTAGATTTCCCATGTTCCTAGTCCAAAGCTTTAAAAGAATTAGGAGGTTTTTTAGCTTTATTTATGCAGCTGTGCAGTCCTTAAGCTGACAGTTAAATAGCCACAATCAATTAATGCTCAAGACTAAACAGATTCTGAAGCTGGCACTAGGAAAAAATCTGTTGCTCCTGCAGGGGAACAAAAGAATGAGTCTCCCAGACTGAATCAGAGAAGGGTTCATCTGTTTGAGAACCAGCTCTGGAGAGAAAACAACCATTTGCATGAATAGGTTGTGCCCCACAGCAGTTAGTGTGGGTCTGTCCCATTCCTCTCCTTGCAGCTAGGTTTCCTCTGTGGCTGGTGTCCTGCTTGGTCATGCTGCAAGGATAATCTCACCTGGAGTAGCTCTGCATTTGTGTGGCTTTCACCTGGAAATCTGTGAAAGGCCATGTGATTTTTTTGAGGTTTCTTTCTCACCTGTGACAGCAGGCAGTGTTACATGTGGTTTCCTTTGGTTATAAAGTAAGTTCTAATGCTATAACACCAGCCCAGGCCTTGGTTTTCCTTATAAGAAGCTTGAGGCTGACTCCCGTTTTTTTTTCCTTTGGGAGTGATATCAGAAGTAGTTTGTGGTACAGAGGATGAGAAGTATTTCTGCATACCTAAAAGTGAAAAGGACAGATGGCAACACCCAAACATGTTGCTTGCAAAGAGGCAAAAGTGAGCAGTGGGCTTCAGAGCCTTGTCCTGCCCCGGTAGCACGTGGGGGGACACAACCTGGGGAGTCACTTCAAATCACTTTTAGGTTTCAGGGTCACACAGAGACATAACAAACTGGCATTAAATCTGACTTGCAGTTGGCAAACCTGTGGTTAAAAGCAGGATAAGTTGGGAGTTTGGCTTTGTCATGTCTCACAGATGCACCAGTCCATCGTTTGCTGGGTGTGAGGGTTCAGCTCTGGCTTTGTGAATGGTGTGTGTTTCTCAAGCTGGGCGTTTTACCCTCATTTTATAAAGTGACCTTGTGAAATGGTTGAGCAATCACGAGTACCTGAAATAACCACACAGCCAGATCCTATGGAGGAGAAAGGCTGAGCTAAATAGATGCTTTAAACTCTAAGCTGTGAGCAACTCTGCATAGCTGGGCTAAAGCAGCTGTAAATAAACATGCGCTTTTGGATGCTAAAGGCAGCAGGGGCCCTCTTCTTCCCCACTATTCATCACCATTAGAGAATCACAACTTAATAAATATTGATTTTTTTAAATGATAAGATTTCCCCATGGCCAGGTTACACTTTCCTTGGGTTTGTGTGGTCCCACAAGCACTTCTTGTCAGCTTTTGTGTATGTACCTGCTGCGTTCCTGCTAGAAACTCTTAACCTACTGCAACCTGGAGCTGAATGTCTCCAGCTCTGGGTTTTGCCAGTTTGGAATGGGGATCAGGATTTGCAATGGTTAATTAATCAGTTTAATTACTTCTTGTTATGGAGGGCCACTGAGATGATCAGGGGACTGGAGCATCTTTCTTAGGAGGAAAGGCTGCGGGACCTGGGGCTGTTTAGTCTGGAGGAGATTGAGGAGGGAGCTCATCAACACAAGTATTTAATACATGTTTGTCCAAAGGATGAGGCAGCACTTTTTTTTCTTGTTATCTTAAGTGACAGGACAAGGGGTAATGGGCACAAGCTGGAACACAAAGTGCCACTGGAACACTAGGAGAAAGTCCTTTGGTGCTGAGGGAGCCCTGGCCCAGGCTGCCCAGGGAGGGTGTGGAGGCTCCTTCTCAGGAGGTTTCCAACCCCACCTGGACACGTTCCTGTGCCCCCTGAGCCAGGGGAACCTGCATTAGCAGGGAGAGTTGGACTTAAATGATCTCTAAAGGTTCCTTCTAAATGTCACTATTCTATGATTATATGATGTTCTTGCAGGAGCTGCTTGGAGAGCGGCCCCATGCTGTAGTCAGCCTGTAATTTGCAAGATGTGAGGAAGCTGATGCACACATGTGGGAACTCAGTTTATTAGAGATTATTTTTTCAAGCCTGCTGAGGGGTTGATAGCCCAGCTCAGAGTCAGGAGAACTGAGTTATCCTGGATGCTTCATTTTCATACAGTGTTTCCTGCACAGGGGCTTCATTCAAGCACTGATGGCAGAGGAGTGCAGGACATTCAGCTCTTTTTGTGACTAATTTTCTCTAGTTTCATTCTATTTGATAAAAAGATAAGGTTTCATTCTTATTTCAGCCCAGCCATGTGCACAGCTGCCAGGAGAAGGCTCATTCTCTTTGCAGACAACCTTACTGCTGTTTTCCTTCAAGGTCTTCCCTCTTTTGCAAAGACTTCTTGTAGCTTTTCTTTCCTGGGTGATTTGCCTTTGCTGCCTCACATTGGCTTCTAAGGTGACAGGTTCCCATGTGCCAAGAACATTTTTCTTGGGAGGACTTTGTCCCACTCTGGAAAAACCCATCTGGCTCCTGGTATCATGCAGTCTGTAACCAGCAGAGGGATCCCGAGTTCTTCAAGAGAGGCAGGAGGCCTCTGCCAGAGCTGTGAAGCAAATTCTCATTCATTAAAGGCAGGGAAAGAGGGTTTAATGTTGAAGTTGGTTCTTAGCAACACTGTCATGTTAGCAAATCATTACCTGTTCCCCTCATGAGTTAACTGGAGAGCTCAGGAGCTGTCTTGATGTAGGGGCACATCTTCAGCATTTATATTTCTTTATTGCCTTTCTTTTATTGTTATTTATTTCTATTTGGTTTGGTTTTTGTCTCCAAAATGTTTATAATTGTTTCATATTGCCAACTTCTTACCTAATTTCATCTTAATTCCGTCTCCCTCCCCTGTACACTTCTTTCAAATCATTCCTTCACATGGCAGCAGGATAGGTGAGAAAAACCCAGGGATGAAGGGTAAGGTGATCAGAAACAGCAGATTGGAAAGGTGCAAACACTGGGATTGACATTGTGTTTAGCAGTTTCAACACAGAGCAAAGAACAGAAGTTGCCACAGTCTGTTCTTTGCTGAAATCTAAAGCTGTTCTGAACTCAATACAGCAGTTCCCTGCTAAGGGAAGATGCTTCAACACATCCCCATTGAAACTGTTTTGTGGGCAGCCCACTTGGCTTAGTTGAGGACACTTCCTAGTTAAACCATGTCAGAAGCTCACCTGGGTAGTGAGTAATTAGAAGTAAAATGGCATGTCCAGGTTGCCACTCAGTCCCTTGGCCACTTAGAATCACAGAATCATTTGTGTTGGAAAAGACTTTTAAGCTCCTGCTGCTGCAGTCCCAGCCCTTCCCTCACCCTGCCCAGCCCAGCACTGACCCACAGCCCTCAGCACCTCAGCCCCACGGCTTTGGGATCCCTCCAGGGCTGGGCACTGCCCCAGCTCCGTGGGCAGCCTGGCACAGGGGCTGACACCCCTCTCAGGGAAACAGTTCTGCCTCAGCTCCAATCTCATTCCCCCCTGGACAACTGGAGCCCCTTTCCTCATGTCTTGTCACTCAGGAGCTGAGCCCGACCCCCAGCTCCCTGCAGCCTCCCTTCAGGGAGTGTCAGAGGGCTCCTGTCTGCCCTCAGCCTCCTCTTCTCCAGCCTCAACACCCCCATTCCCTCAGCCCCTTCCCCAGCTTCTTGGGATGGATCAGAAGAGCTGTGGGCAGTAGGTCAGATGTTCTCCTCCTCTTTTACTCTGCCCTTGTGAGACCACATGTGGCATATTGTGTCCAGCTCTGGGCCCCTCAGTTGCAGACGGACAGGGAGCTGCTGGAGAGAGTTCAGTGCAGGGACACAAGATGCTGGAGTGGAGAATCTGCCTTGTGCTGAAAGGCTGAGGGAGCTGGGGCTCTGCAGCTTGGAGAAGAGGAGCCTGAGGGGTGAGCTCATTCATGTTACAAATCCATCAAGGGTGGGTGTGAGGAGGCTGGAGCCAGGCTGTGCTCAGGGATGGCCAATGACAGGACAAGGGGCAACGGGGACAAGCTGGAACAGAAGAGGTTCCAAAGAAACACAAGGAAGAATTTCTTCCCTGTTGAGGTGAGGGAGCACTGGCAGGGGCTGCCCAGATGGGCTGTGGAGGCTCCTTCTCTGCAGACATCCCAACCCAGCTGGATGAGTTCCTGTGTGCCCTGCTCTAGGTGCTGCTGCTCTGGCAGGGGGGTGGCACTGGATGAGCTTTCCAGGTCCCTTCCAGCCCTTGAGATTCTGTGATTCACTGATTTCTGTGATACCACCCACTGGCTGATGGGGATGAGTCACTTGGGTCCCTGTGCATGGGGGGCAGCTGGAAGGGTCTGCAGCTTCCCTTCCCCTAAGAGAAACGTTAATAAATCCCTGAGGGGAACATTAAAACCCCTTCTGGGGTGGAGTTTTCAGGTTTAGCTCCTGAAATATAGTTTCCCAGCCCTGCCAGGGGCAAGGGTTGGGATTCCCCAGTGGCATGTGCCGGGTTGGAGCTGCAGCCCCATGGGAAAACTTTCCTTTTCTCTCCAAATAGTCCCATTTTCCAGCACTGCTCTAGGTGCTGCTGCTCTGGCAGGGGAGTTGGACTGGATGAGCTTTGGAGGTCCCTTCCAGCCCTTGAGATGTTTTGATTTCCCCCTTTCACCTTGTGCAACACCTTTGTGTTTGTGCCTTGCAGGAGGGCTCACAAACGGGAGCGGCCGTTACATCTCTGCTGCCCCTGGAGCTGAGGCCAAGTACCGCAGTGCCAGCAGTGCCTCCAGCCTCTTCAGCCCCAGCAGCACGCTGTTCCCCTCGTCCCGCCTGCGCTACGGCATGTCCGATGTGATGCCCTCGGGCCGGAGCCGCCTGCTGGAGGACTTCCGCAATAACCGCTACCCCAACTTACAGCTGAGGGAGATCGCTGGGCACATCATGGAGTTCTCTCAAGACCAGCACGGATCCAGGTAGGATGTGTACTGATAGGAAGCTTTTGGGACGGTTGCTTTATGAGTTTGGGGTTGCTTGCAGTACGTGTCACACCCTGAAACAACAGGGTAAATGTGGTGTGAAGAGCCAGGCAGGGTAACACTCAGAGCCTTCTTTTTAAAGGTTATTTAGCTACAGCAGAGTTCCCTCTCTGAAGAGGAGCTTGCTTGCTTTGCAGTTTACTTACTAAGTCCCTCTGATGTAACTTCTCTCATTTTAAAGAGTTGTCTAAACACAAGACCTTGCTGTACTATTGTGTTGAGATCTGCTTTGCATGGAATGAGGTGTGGGCAGCAGGTCAAGGGAGGTTCTGCTCCCTCTCTGCTCTGCCCTGGTGAGGCCTCATCTGGAGTCCTGTGTCCAGTTCTGGGCTCCTCAGCTGCAGAGGGACAGGGAACTGCTGCAGAGAGGCCAGTGCAGGGCCACCAAGATGCTGAGGGGATTGGAGCATCTTCCTGATGAGGAAAGGCTGTGGGACCTGGGGCTGTTCAGTCTGGAGAAGAGGAGACCGAGGGGGGAATCTCAGTAATAGTCACAAGTATCTAAATGGTGGGTGTCAGGAGGTCGGGGCAGCACTTTTCTCTATGGTATCCAGCAACAGGACAAGGGGTGATGGGATGAAGCTGAAACACAAAAAGTTCCAAACTCTTTCAGTGTTTGAGTGAGGGAGCCCTGGCCCAGGCTGCCCAGGGAGGATGTGGAGGCTTCTTCCTTGGAGGGCTTCACAATCCACCTGGACACATTCCTGTGTGACCTGATCTAGGTGAACCTATTTCCTTCCAACCCCACCATTCTATGATTCTAACTTCATTCTAGGAGGCTTTTGGTGTACTGACAATGCCATGTAAGCACCCTCCAAGGTTTTGGATTGCTGGATAGGCCAACTGTGTGTTAATGATTTGTTTTGCAAGAGTTTAGTGAATGATGCCTTGATGAGACATCACAGCAACCTTCTTTTTCAGGTTTATTCAGCTGAAACTGGAGCGTGCAACCCCAGCAGAACGTCAGCTTGTGTTCAACGAGATCCTGCAGGCAGCTTACCAGTTGATGGTGGATGTGTTTGGAAATTATGTCATCCAGAAGTTTTTTGAGGTAAGTTTGCATTCACCTACAAGTTTTGCTCAGATGCTTTGCCTGTCCTCTGAGGCTTTGCCTGTCCTCTGAGGTATTTGAACAAGCAAAAGCCACACAGGCAAGCAAAACAAAACAAGGGATTAATTTCCCACTCCACGTGGCAGGCAGACATCAGCCATCCCCAGGACAGTGGGACTTTATCACACATAATGGTGACTCGGAAGGACAAACACTATCACTCCAAATGTCTCCCCTACCTCCTTCCCCAGCTTTATCTTCTGAGTGTGATGTCTGGGATATCCCTGGGGTCAGTTGGGGTCAGCTGTCTTGGCTGTGTCCCTTCCCAGCTCCTTGTGCACTCCCAGCTATTTGCTGATGGGGTGGTGAGAGAAGCAGGAAGAGCCTTGACTCTGTGCAAGCCCTGCTCAGCACTAATCAAAACATCCCTGGCTTATCAACATTGTTTCCAGCTCATATCCAAACCACAGCCCCATGGTAGGAATTAAAATGAACTAGGAGGTTCTATGAGGAAGAAAATGAACTCTACCCCAGCCAAAGCCAGCACATATATCCAGGAGATGCAGATGCAACAAGACTCTTCAGGGACCCTGTTCTGAACTGTCAATATTCATGTATTAGGAACAAGAGAGAAACTTTTGCAGTGAACAGCATCTGTTTTCATCCTAGGAGGCTGGGCAGGCACACACTTTGCCTTGAAACTTGTCTCTTCCTTCTCCAGCAAAGCAGTGGTGATTCTTCTGTCCAGTAACTTTATATCAACCCTGTCAAGGATTAGGGTGCTGCCACATGTCACACTGGTGGCTCCTTGTACTCTGCAGGCTGTTGTCTGTGTGTCAGGCATGTCTGACAGACACAGAGCAGACATCTGGCTTGTGCCTGCTCACATCCATCTGGGAGGTGGGGTTGGGATTGTGTTTGTTTTCAGTACCTGCAGTGTTTCTGGTTTGACACTTCCAGCCTGACAGCGTGGGAGGGCCCCTGTGCTGCTTGGCCACGGGAGGAGAGGTTTGTGCTTGGAGTGATTGGTTTTTGTCTTCCTAGTTTGGCAGCCTGGAGCAGAAGTTGGCCTTGGCAGAACGGATCCGTGGGCACGTTCTGTCCCTGGCTCTGCAGATGTATGGCTGCAGGGTGATCCAGAAGGCCCTGGAGTTCATTCCCCCAGACCAGCAGGTAATTGTAAGTTTCAATTTTAACTTTCTTCTTGATGTTTAACATTCCTTTGCCCTTTGGTGACCTGCACTGCCACCTTCTTGTTCCTCTTGTGCCCTGTGTTCTTTTGGTTTGGTTTATGGCATGTTTGTTACATTTCATGTGCATGAGAAGTTTGTGATGCCTGCCTTGGCTCTCATTGTCATCTGCTTGTTCCAGTTCACTGGTGATGGTGTTGGCTGTCTATTAATTCCTTGAAATCAGATGATGTGTGCAGGGGAAACTGAGAGTGGTGGTGAATGAGGAGGTATTTTTAAATCCTTTGAAGGAAGCAGTGCCAGAGGTATCACTGCTTTGATATATGGGTCAGGACTCTGCTTTTGTGCAGTGACATCTACGAGCAGCTCCTGGTTCCTGTCGAGCCAGGCCTGGCACTGCAGAGATGTGGATGACAGCCAGAGTCCCACTCAGAGCTCATTAATAAAGCAGTTCTCTAGGGGTTTATGAACAATGAAATAAGATGATAAATGTGCTGGGCAAGCTTAGCTAATAAAGGTGATGGGGATTGTACTGTAGAGAATCTCAGTGTAAGGTTATTAAATTAAAGGAAAGAGGGTTTAGAAATGCTCATTCCCTTTTGGTCAAGCCTGAGCTAAGCTGCTGCTGCCTGAGTGTGTCAGCAGGGTGGTGCCCAAGCTCCAGCACTGCTGATCTGAGGATTTACTAATTGTCTTCCTCCAGGATGGCATTTTTGGAGTTCTCTTTGCTCCTGAAATGCCTGGCTTTGTGTCAGTTGCAAAACCGAACTCATCCAGTTTTGTAGTATTGTTGAATTCCCCCAACCTGTCATTCTCTGTTTTCTAATTGTGAAGCTTTTAGCTTGCACATGAGGCATATTAGTCACAGCTAAGCTGTACCTGCTCAGATTGCCTATGTTTGTATTACCTTGTCTGTGTCAGACAGTTAACAAATTGCTGACCCCATTTTTGTGAGATACGAAGCTGATAACACAAAAAGTTTCTGCAGTTTGGGCATTTAGATTTCTTTCTCTGAGGGGAGCAGAGGAGGAAATGAGGGGCTGCACAGTCAAGCTGTGGATCAGTACCATTTCTTAAACCTGAATGCTCGTAAGAGGACACTCATGTATGATGGAAGGAGTGCTTCATCTTCATTTCCTACCAGCATTGTTATTGGTGGCTTCTTGCTGAAGCATCTCAGCTTTTGGCAGCTACAAAGCTTCCAATTTGAAACACAGCACTGCATCCTTTGTACCTTTCATGTTCTTGCCCACGTTTTGCAAGGAAAACTTGACATTTATCAGCTGTGAATCCTGGTGGTGCTTTCTGTCTTGTCTTCCTCTCCTCCTAATAGAATGAGATGGTACGGGAGCTGGATGGCCACGTCCTCAAGTGTGTGAAGGACCAGAACGGTAATCACGTGGTGCAGAAGTGTATCGAGTGTGTGCAGCCTCAGTCCCTGCAGTTTATCATTGATGCATTTAAGGGACAGGTAAGTGCTTCCCTGAAATACTGTCTCTCACTCTTTATATTCCTCTGTGTTGCTTTGAATAGCATGAGAGTGGCTGTAACTTCATCAACTGAAGCATCAGCTGAAAGGCTTGTGCAGGAACACTAGGGAGCCTTGAAACTCTTTGGCCAACTCTTACCATGTTTGTGCAGGTTTGTCACAGTAAAGCATCCTTGCTAAAACCTCTTTTCCTACCATATCAAATATTTTTTGACTGATGGAGGGGAATACAAGTCTCTCACTTACCTATCTTCACAGTAAGGATGATGAGCAGAGTTTTGGGATGGTTGGAATACACTTTCATTATGATCCCTGGCTGTAGGGATGGCTTAGGAGACTGCTGTTAACCCATGGCTCTCAGACCAGGGCAAAAACATGAGTTTCATCTAGAAAGGGGCAGTTACTTGGGCTTCATTCTCCTTATTTTTTCTTGGTAGTCTCTCCTGAACTGATGCCCTGGACATTCATGGTGTAGCTGGCTTTATTCTGTCTGTACTCAGCTTGTCTTCCATTACAACAACTCTGGTTTGAGTGTTTCCAGCTTCATCCTCGAAGTATGGAGGGTTTTGCCACAGGGATGTGAGGATAGCCAGGGGTTGTTACAGCAGGAAGCAGGCTTTAGGAGTTTGGCTGTGCCTGGAGCTGCTGTGAAAGTGGGGACTTGCTTGGCTGTGTTGAAACAAGCAGGATTCTAGCTGGAAACTGACTCAGCAGACTTGCTGGTTGGAATTTAGCTTTGGACCTTCCACTCCAGAGTTAAGCAAGGCAGAAATGCCTCTTGGTTGATGACACTGACATTTCTTTGACCAGTCTTCCCAGTTTCATCTGAACTTTCATTTGCAGGATTAAACGCCACCACAAGAGTATTTTTGTGCAGTTAATTGCATTTCAAGTCCTATTTCCCTGCACAGTTTACTCAATAGTTATTAAAAACGTGTAGACCCTCAATTGAACTTCAGTGCTTGGATTTGCTGCTTCTGTTAAGCAACCAAGTAGAACTTCAGGCAGAAAGCTGCAGCAGTAATAAAACATGTCATGTTCTCACCCAGAGGTTTGGTAATCCATTAGAAATGAGAAAGGAGATTCTTTGTTGTCACTTCTCCTAAGCATGGTTTAAGGCTTTTAAACAAATCCAAAGAGTTGAGGAAAATCCTTGGCTGAGCATTTGTAACCTTTGTGGCTGATAGCATTTCTTACACAGCTTAAACCACGTAGCTGGCAAACAGCACGTTGGATTCATCCTTGTGAAACAGCATTTTAACACAGCTTCTAATCATGCTTTGCTTTCCTGGTGTTCTTTTGATTATTCAAGAGGCTTTACCATTTGCTTTCCTGTTTCATGGATGGGGAAGCTGCAGCACAGGCAGGGATGTGCTGTGCCTGTGGTCACCCAGTTACTCCTGTGGCAATGGGAAACAGATGTTCCCAGTTTCACTTCATGTTGTCTGGAGCTGCTGTGCTGCAAGCTGACATCACCTACCATACCCAGGAACAAACACGTTTGATTCCTAAAGGTTTCTTCTAGGATTTACAGAGACTAACAGAGGTGTTGCTGCCTGTGCTTGCTTGTCTTTGTTGAACACAGGTTTTTGCATTGTCTACACATCCATATGGCTGTCGTGTGATCCAGAGGATCCTCGAGCACTGTCTTCCTGAGCAAACCCTTCCCATCTTGGAGGAACTTCACCAACACACTGAGCAGCTTGTTCAGGTCAGTGTGGGAAGAGGGAACACAGATGCCGTGAGATGGTTCTTGGTTAGGATGAGGAAAGCTCCTGGCAGGCTGTTCAGGACTGGGGCTGTTGTGCTGCTGGGGTTGTCTGAACATGGGGAGGAGTGGGAAGGATCATGGCAGACAAGAAATGCCTCACTGCTGATTGTTTAGGCTACCTGCAAATCATCCAGCAGCTATCAAAGGTGTAGTTAGTTTCCTTTTGAAAAGGATCTGAAGTACTGAGTGGGTACATGTCCCAATGCTTCACTCCAGAAGGTTACAGGGCAAGTGATACCTAAAGGAAGTGGGTGCAAAGAGCTGATCACTTACAGGAAATGAAAGCACCAAGTAATTGAGTTTCTTCAAATGTTATTTTAAAGCCCTCAAAGGAAGCAGTGCCAGAGATATCACTGCTTTGGTATATGGGACAGTATTCTGCTTTCCTGTCTGCCTTTCCTCTTCCTCACAGTCCTTCTGAGGACTTATTTTACTTGGATTGGGGTATTTAGGGCACAGGGGATAGAACAGCAAATGAACTCTGCACTAGAAGCTCATGGATTTAGCCCATGAGGAGTGGGAAGAGCTTGGGCATGGAGGTGAGGCATCAGGTCATGCCTCTGGGATTATGAATATTGTCTAGAGATGTCTTGTGGTCTGGATGTACACACATTCTGAACATGCATAAGGACAGTCTCCCATAACAGGAACTATGGTGGCAAGTGGTTTGGTTATGCTTGAACTTGGAGAAAGCAGAGCAGCTTGAAATGTGAATATTGTCATTTCACGTTCAAGGATGTTGTTTTGAGTTTTACAGTTGTTATAAAGATGCAGCATTTTATCTCCTGGTGAGACTTTAGAGTGCAGTTCTCTGTAAAGCAGAAAACCTTCACATGTATTTACAGCAGCTGTTTTAATTAGTGTTTAGTTCAATTTTGTGAGTCTTAATGCACATTGGGAACTGGCTTGGTATTAATGCTTCCTGACCACCTTTTGTCACACACTTCTGCTGTCTCTCCAACAGGATCAGTATGGGAACTATGTTATCCAGCATGTACTAGAACATGGTCGACCTGAGGATAAGAGCAAGATTGTAGCAGAAATTAGAGGCAACGTGCTGGTGTTGAGTCAGCATAAATTTGCTAGGTATGAATTTGTTCCTTATAGCCTCCCTGCCCCGTGGGAGTATGGACACATGCAAGAGTTGCAGAAGAGTTAGGGGTGGGGTGTACCTAGGTAACAGGAGGTGAAAGTAACTTTCTGCTTAACAACAGAAGGCTATTTATAACTGCTTGTAAACTAGGAGGAGTGACTGGCAAGGTAAGTTTTACTTGCAATGAAGGAGGATCGAGATGTGCAGGAGTAGCTGTAATCCAAGTTCCTGAACTTGACCAAGAGTTTTTGTGTGTGTTGGGTTGGTTTGGTCACCACTCCTTGGTAACAGGGTGCCACGGGAGCATTGCACTGCCCCTGGCATTCAGTGGCAAACCACAAGGGAATTTGGGAAATGAATGTAGCAGCAGTTCTTTTGAATCCCACTTTTCCTAAAAGAATCTTGAGTTGTGACACACTCAGTCTTGTGGTCTTGTTGGAGATGGGTGTAGTGATGTCCTCTCAGGGAAGCTGCAGCAGTCTGAGGTTCTTAGTTCAGATACATCAGAGCTACACATGAGTAGAAGCAAAATCCAAGTACCCTAGTGGACAGCAAGACAAACACTTCCCACATTTGTGAATTCCTCTTGTGCCTGTTTCTAGCTGTTTGAACATAAAGGCTGAGCTCTTCAAAGGCTCAGTATCCCCCCTTTTTATGATTAGTAAAAGAGTGCTTTAATGCTTGTGGGCACAAGGGAAGTGTAACATGAACGAGAAGAGCGTGGTATGACTGTTGTTCTTTCAGATTCTTCCTCCCTGGCTTGCCTTGTTCTTTTATTTTTTCCCTAAACTTCTTTCCAGATGGAGCATTAATTAGTGTAGGGTGTCCCTTGAGCTGAGCACTAGTTGTGCCAAACCTCTTGGTGATTTTATGATTGAGTCAGGGATGCAGAAGGTAAGATTAGCGAAACACTCTGTCCCCTGCCATACATCCCCTCTAACGTGGCTCTCTGGAGAGCACAGACTAGTCATCTCATACAGTCAGGAATTCTGGAAGTTCTCTGCTTTTGCTAAGATCTTTCATTTCTGAAAAAGCATTTCCCTGTTGTTCTAACCTTGGATCTCTGTTCCCTTCGAGCTCCAGTACTGAGAAAACCAAACAAAATAACAGCTACTCGTCTGCCTCTCTCATGGGCACGTGCTGAGAACAGACACCAATCTCACATACAGCACAGCTGCACAAGCTGGAGTGGAATAAAACCAGAACTAATCCTTTCCCCAGCTTCCTGCTCACATCCCAAGTTCCTTGAACTGCTCCTTCTATTTTGTGTGCAACTCCTGTGCCAGCACATAGGTCCCGCTCAGATGGTCTGTCCTTGCTGAAGTGTGTTCAGAGACAGGCACCAGCGCTGGGGAAGGGGCTGGAGCACAAGGATGCTGGGGAGGNNGGAGGTTGAGGTTGGAGCTGAGGCAGAACTGTTTCCCTGAGAGGGGTGTCAGCCCCTGTGCCAGGCTGCCCAGGGAGCTGGGGCAGTGCCCAGCCCTGGAGGGATCCCAAAGCCGTGGGGCTGAGGTGCTGAGGGCTGTGGGTCAGTGCTGGGCTGGGCAGGGTGAGGGGAGGGCTGGGACTGCAGCAGCTTCAGGGGCTTTTTTGAGCCTTATGATTTCATGAAGTGTAAGAAATCACCCAGAGGTTGAATGAAGAGCCCAGTAGACACGTTGGGTACTTACAGATCATCCTTCTTCCCTTGCTCCAGCAACGTGGTGGAGAAGTGTGTGACCCACGCGTCGCGCACGGAGCGGGCCATGCTGATCGATGAGGTGTGCACTATGAACGACGGCCCTCACAGTGCCTTATACACCATGATGAAGGATCAGTACGCCAACTACGTGGTGCAGAAGATGATTGATGTGGCAGAACCAGCTCAGAGGAAGATTGTCATGCACAAGGTGAGCAGCTGCTGTCCACTGGTGAGGGTGTGGGGCTTGGCACTGCCACGCTGCTGGCAGAGAGACAGTTGGGCTGAGGTTGTTGCTTTTACCAGTGGAATTTCCAGATGGTGGAGGGATTTTAGAGTTGAGTGTTGCCAAGAAGCCAATGGCATCCTGGGGGCAGCAAGAGTTTGGGCAGTAGGTCGAAGGAGATTCTTCTCCCCCTCTGCTCTGCCCTGCTGAGGCCTCATCGGAGTCCTGTATCCAGTTTTGGGCTCCCCAGCTCAAGAGGAACAGGGAACCGCTGGAGAGAGGCCAATGCAGGGACACCAAGATGCTGAGGGGACTGGAGCATCTTCCTTATGAGGAAAGGCTGTGGGACCTGGGGCTGTTCATCCTGGAGGAGGCTGAGTGTACCCTTACAATGCCGATCAAAACCTAAAGGATGGATATCAGGAGGGTGGAGCCAGTCTTTGTTGTGTGGTGGCCAGTGCCAGGATAAGGGGTGATGGGCACAAGCTGCAACACAAAAAGTGCCACTGGCACAGGAGGAGCAAGTCCTTTGGTGCTGAGGTGAGGGAGCCCTGGCCCAGGCTGCCCAGGGAGGGTGTGGAGGCTCCTTCTCAGGAGGTTTCCAACCCCACCTGGACACGTTCCTGTGCCCCCTGAGCCAGAGGAACCTGCTGTAGCAGGGGCTGGG
>WBNH01001264.1:179479-195021 GCA_013401255.1 Urocolius indicus
CTCCCCTCCTTCTCCCCAACCCTCTCCCCCTCCCTCTCCCCTCCAACCCTTTCCGCCTCCCGCGGGCGGTGGCAACAAAGGGCCGTTCCCCGCCCCCGCCGCCGCCTCCCGCCGCCGCCGCCAGCAGCCGCCCGTCCTTGCGGCAGGATGATGCCCGGGGAGCTGCCGCCGGCGCCCCGGGGGCTGCGGAGCTTCTCCGTGCTGCTGCTGCCGCTGCTGCTGCTGCTGCTCAGCGCCCGCACCGCGCGGGTGAGTGAGTGCGGGGGGAATCGGTACCGGCCCCGGCTCTGTGCAAGGGCTGGTCCCGAGCGGGGGGAACGGGGGTGATGGGGGAGATGGGATGAGGATGGGGATGGTGCGGGAATAGGCTGCGGGTGCGGGGAAGGGGCGTGAGGCAGCGGATCGTGTCGCTGAGAGAGGAATCGGTGCCGTGCGGGGAGAGGCATGGAGCAGGGGATGGGCGAGAGTAGCGGGGAGGGGGGTTTGGAGGGGACCGGCATCGGTATTGTGCGTGGATCGGTGTCTATCGTGTGTGATCGGTGTCTATCGTGTGATCAGCATCTACCGTGTGTGATCAGCATCTACCGTGTGTGATCAGCATCTATCGTGTGTGATCAGCATCTATCGTGCGTGGATCGGCGTCTATAGTGTGATCGGTGTCTATAGTGTGATCATCATCTATCGTGTGTGATCGGCGTCTATCGTGCGTGGATCGGTGTCTATAGTGTGATCAGCATCTATCGTGTGATCATCATCTATCGTGTGTGATCGGCGTCTATCGTGTGATCATCTATCGTGTGTGATCAGCATCTATCGTGCGTGGATCGGTGTCTATAGTGTGATCGGCATCGTGCAGGGGCTGCTGGAGAGCTGGGGAGGGGGATGAGGGGGTCGGTACCCGGCGTGGGGGGTGTGTGGGAGCGGATGGCGTTGCCGGCAGCGGTATCGTGTGTTGGATGGGCACAGGAGGTGAGGGAAGGCGGAGGGAGGCTGCGTGGGAGCAGCGTGGTGCTGTGCTTGACCCTGACCGGGGAGAGGGGCTGGGACAAGGATCGGGGGTGTTGGGGTTGGTATCGGTATCGTACGAGGGTCGGCAGCGGGTGGGAGACACCCACAGAGGGCTGGAGAGGGGCGTGGGAGCGGGATCGGTACCGTGCGTGGACCGGTACTGCACGAGGGTCTCCCGACTGGGGAGGGCGGGGAGAAGGATGAGGGAGAGACACAGCAGCACCCAACCCAGGGACCCGCACCCAGTCCAGGGACCCGCACCCAGCCCAGGGACCGGCACCCAGCCCAGGGACCGGCACCGAACCCAGGGACCAGCACCCAGTCCAGGGACCGGCACCCAGTCCAGGGACCAGCACTCGCCGGGGAGGGGGGTCCTGGAGCTGGTGCCCTGCCCAGTGGGGTCGAGTCGGTACCAGACTGGGGGAGCTCTGGGGCTCCATCACCCACATTGGGGCTCGCATGCTGCTGGGGTGGGGGGGCACCCAGCACTCGAGGGGCTCTGCACAGCCCCCTCAAAGCAGCGAGTGGGAGCCAGACCCCCTCCCCTACCCCCACCCCCCCGTGCCCCCTCCCCAGCGCATCCCCGGGGCCGTGCTGAGCCCGGGCTGGGGGGCAGGAGGGGTGCGGGGGCTTTGCCGTGTGCCCGGGGAGGGGGATGCGGGCAGATGCCATTTGAAGGTCGTAGCGAAACACACCTTAAAATAACCCCGTATGAGGGGGAGAGGGAGGAAAATCACGCTCCCTCTTGCCAGGGGCTGGAAACTTGGGGCGTTTTACCCCATCCCTGCAGGCACCGAGCCCCACCTGCCCCCCCGGGAGTCTCTCAGCATCTCCAGCCCCTTTGGGGCTGGCTGGGGGTGGGCTCTGCCTGTTGCCTCTCTGTGTGGGAGCTTTGCCCGACCTCTGCTCACCGCAGAGGGTGGTTTCCATGTTGTGGTTTCTCTTGGTGCTTCCAAAACTCCTTCTCCCCACGCTGGGCACCCCTCCATGGGATCCACCCTGCCTGAACTCCTTTGAGGGACCCGGGGAGGCTTTTGTGGGGTGATGCTCTCCGGGAAGGATCCTTCAGCAGCCAGAAAGAAGATGTTCTTTTTTTTCCCCACACACACATCCAGCACAGCCTGGGAGGAATGGGAGATGGAAGAGTGTGGTGGGGAGGAAGGCTTGCCTCCTCCTCCTCCTCTCTCTCTGTCTTTACAAGGGGAAGAAGTCCCAAGGCCTGGCATCAACTAACCACGAGCTCATCCCCTTCTCCCGTGGTTGTGGTTTGGGGGTCACCTCGTGCTACCACTCCCTTTTTTTTTCCTGCTTGCGGGGTGCTCTCCTGATTATTCCCCTCCCCTGGACAACTTTGGTGTTTGGGAGGAGGCTGCTGAGCCTCTGCAGAGACAAAGCCCCATCCTCAGGTGTGTGAGCGGAGCGGCGATAAGCGGCGGGTCAAAGGGCGGCTTGGGCACGGCGGCGGCTGCGCTTCGCCTTGAGCCAGGGATGCAGCTCTCGCCGGCCCCGGGGGCTGTGTGCGGCTGTGTGTGGTTGTGGGGTGAGCTGCCGGGCTGTTTACTGCTCCCTAAATCAGCTTTTGCCCCTTCCTGGTTCGGGGGAGTGTGGGTTGGGGGATGGTGATGCAGCTGCTGCCATGGGCAGGGGGTAATGAAGGAGGAAAGGTTGTGGGTTTGTTAAAGGCTGGGATGGGAGGTGAGGGGGTGCTGGGGTGCTCCTGGGGAGCACAGAGGCTGAGGGAGGTGGCTCAAGGGAGGGAGGAGGATGTGTGCTCCCCCAGTCCCAGGGGATGCTCCAGGGGACATCAGGAACGTGTTCCCCAGGAGGGTTGGGAGCTTTTCCTCTCTGAAGCCTTTAAAATCCCTGAATGGTGGGGCTGGAAGGGCCCTGCAGAGCTCATCCAGTCCAACCCCCTGCTAAAGCAGGTTCCCCTGGCTCAGGGGGCGCAGGAATGTGTCCAGGTGGGGTTGGAAACCTCCTGAGAAGGAGCCTCCACACCCTCCCTGGGCAGCCTGGGCCAGGGCTCCCTCACCTCAGCACCACACAAACCAGTCTCATGGACACAGCCCCAGCCTGTGCCGGGGCGGGGGAGGGATGGGAAGCAGTGACTGGGTGATTTTGGGGCCCTGTGTCCCCCTGCTGCAGGTGACACCGTCTGCAAACCCTGCTGTGTGTCCAGCTCCTGCCTGCGAGCAGCTCCCGGGGAATTCATTCCCGTTTGTACCGTGGAGACCGGACAAACAAGCCCATGTCCCGCTGTTTCCGAGCCCGGCAGCTCCCAGTGCCACGTCCCACCCCCCTCTGTCCCCTCCCGGAGTCCCCGGCTGGGGGGGGTCAGGGCGATGCTGGATGTGTGGGGAGCTGTGATGAGTCCCCCGGGACTCAGCCCTTCCCTTTGATCTCCTGCTGGCCCTGATCCCTCTCAGCCTCGGGACTGGGGAAGCTGGGATGGGACCCTTTAACCCTTTGTGTGCCTCTCCTGCTGACAGCACATCCTGGCAGGGGGTTTGGCCAGCAGTGGCACAGACACACAGGTTTGGTTCTGGTTGGGATTCCCCTGCCCATCCTGTCCATCCCTTCTGACCCCTCATCTCCTGCCACATCGCTTTGGATCTGGCCCTGGATCACTCTGAGGGAGGCTGAATCAGAATGGTGGGGTTTGGAAAGGAGCCCTAAAGATCATTCAGTCCAACCCCCTGCTAAAGAGTGAGGGCTGGACCTGTTTGGAGCTTGGTGCAGAGCAGCCCACACATTATTCATGGTGGGATGAAGCACAACCCCTTATTAGACACCCAAGAATCTAAGAAAGGGCTGTTTCTGCACAGCTGTGTGCTCCCCACCCCACGCACCACACTTAGGCCTGGCAAGGGGTTGCTTCTTCCTCCTCCTCCTCTTCCTCATCCTCCACACAGGGCCTCAGGGTGTGGTTTGGGATGCTGGTGGCTGAACATCACCTGGGGACCCTTTGGGGCTGGGGTGGGCAGGGGGAGAAGCAGCAGCAGGGAGCAGATGCAGGCAAAGCTTAGGCTGAGGAGCTTGAATCAGTGAGGGTGGCTCCTGTGCTGGGCCAGGGCAGTGGGTGCATCCAGCCAGCCCTGAGTGACACCCTACTCAGGGGACCCCAGCTCCTTCAGCCTGCTGAAGTGTGATGCTTGGCCTCAGCCTTTACTGCTTGGCCCAGCCTCAGGCTTTGGGATCAACTCATCACCTTAATTACTGAGAGTCTTGATTGGCTGTAATTGTTCTGCAGGTCCTGGCTGCTCACATCCCTGTGCCCACTGAAGCTCTGCTCTGGGATGCTTTAGGGATGGCCTCATCCTGCTCCTTTTCATGGGGTATGGGGGAGGTGGTGATGGAGATTTAGTCCTGATTTTGTGTTTCCTTGGGGCTCTCCTGGTGAGGAGGAGTGTGGGATGGCATCTTGGGCTCCTTGGGGCCCAGAGACATGCCACAGCTCCACAGACTGGGGCTGGAGCATCCAGTTGACCTCAACAACACTGATCAGCACCTACAAGGTGGGTGTCAGGAGGATGAGGGGGACACGTCACCCCAGGTCAAGGGGTAATGGGCACAAGCTGGAAGACAAAAGTGCCCCTGGCCCAGGAGGAGCAAGTCCTTTGGTGCTGAGGTGAGGGAGCCCTGGCCCAGGCTGCCCAGGGAGGGTGTGGAGGCTCCTTCTCAGGAGGTTTCCAACCCCAGCTGGACACGTTCCTGTGCCCCCTGAGCCAGGGGAACCTGCTTGAGCAGGGGCTGGGGCTGGATGAGCTCTGCAGGGCCCTTCCAACCCCCACCATGCTGGGATTCTGGGATTCCTCCCTGTCTGTGTCTCTGAAGATGATGCCACAAGTGTGCAGGGAGGAGCAGCAGCTCTCACAGTGGTTTCCTCAGCTTTTCCCTCCTCACTTTTTGCTTTTTTCCCCTATTCCCTTGATGAGGTGATATGTGGGGAAGGGGGAAATACTCTCCATGGGGAGTGTCCAGCCCTCCAGTGCCCCCAGCCACGGCTTTCTCAGGCTCTGGGCAGAGCAGAGATGAGAGGAAGAGATGTGGGGTGAAACAGAGAGGTTTTTGTGGCAGCACACACATGCTCCTCAGTTAATGAATGGGACGTTGCCGCCGGGTTTCTCTTGCAAAGCTCCTTTCTGAGCAGCTCCTGGGGCAAAGGCCCCCACTTTCCTCCTCTCTCCTTGTGCCCTGTGGGGCAGGATGGGAGCTACTGGAAGCCAGGGCAGGGGGGAAGGATGTGGCTGGATCCAGGAGCTGCCAAACTGAGGCTGGTTGCAGCATCTACCCCTTTCAGACTGTGGTTTTGGGGGGTCTTGCTGTGGTTGAGAGGGGACGGGACTGAGCCTGTCATGGTGCTGGTGACACGAGGATGCTCCTTTCTGCTCCTGCATTGGCAGGGGAAAGTATTGGCAGGGCTGGTTCTTTCCAGGTTGGGAAGGTGAGAGAAACTGCAGAGCTGGTTCTTTCAAGGCTGTTTGGTTTTGGTTAGAAATGGCTCATAAAGTGATTCCTAGAGCTGGTTAAACCATGATTTAACCCCTTTCCAGTGGCACAGTGAGCAGGCTGAGGGGTTGGCATCGCTTTAGGGGTGAACAGCGGTGGCAACAACAATGCTCCCTGAGTCTTGCATCTCCCCTTGTCCACCCTGGCATCCCAGAAGAGGAGACTGCAGCTCTCTCTGCCCTGCACTGGGATGTTTCCCTCTGCCCCTGCTGAGCCAGAGGCCGTGTGTGTGTTTACATCTCTGCTTCCACCACGCAAAGCATCTCAGAGCCTCCCTCACAACAGCTTGGCCAGGGCTCCAACTATTTATTTCAAGATAAAAATAACAGCAGCAACCTCAGGGCTGCTGCTCCTTTCCCAGCTGATGGCAAAACAAGGATTATTTTAGCAAGAAGATGGGGGAAAAATAACCCTCCCAACCCCTCAGTTTGGGGGAGCCTGGGAGAGTGTCTTCCAATGCTGCAGCCCCAAATCAGGGCCCATCAGGCTGGAGCAAGGGTGCAGCCTCATCTCTCAGGCAGCCACTGAGCACAACTTGTTGGCAAAACAGCTTGTTTGCCCAAAAAATGCTGTTTTCCAGAGGAGGAGGAGGAGGAGGAGGAAGAGAATGAAGCTCTTGAAGGAGGCTGAGGGGGGTTTGGATGGGTTTGGAAGTGATGCTCACGTTAGTGAATGTCAGCAATAGAGCAGAGGGCTGAGTTTTGGGGAATGAGAGTGGGAGTTTTGGCTTAAAAGGAGCATTTAACAAAACCCACCAATCTGATTTGTTCCTTACTTCTTTTTGCAAGGAAAGCTACAAGTGAACAGAAAGCTCCTGTGTTCCTCTCCTAGCCCAGGGCAGCTTTCCCTGCAGAGGCAGCTGGCACAGAGCACACTGAGAGCTTTGCTGCCCCAGATGAGCAACCAGCTCACCATTTCCAGCTGATTTAAGGCAAATTTGGCTCCTAAACAGCTTTGCTAGGTGCTGCTTCTCCTGAAGATATCTCTTTGTCCTGAGATGCTGCTGGGAAACCTCCCCCATAAAGGTTAAGCAGAGGGAGCTGGGATGATGCAGGTTTTTATCCTCCCCCCTCTTTTTGGAGGCTGGTTGCCAAGTAGCATCATCCAGCCTTTCATTTTCCTTCTCCCTCATGCCCAGGCTCTGTGTGTGTGTGTGTGTGTCTGCTCCCTGCAAGGTGAGGCTGTCATGGGCATCTCCCACTGATGGGATGAGGGTCTTTAGGAGCCAGAGCTGAGTGTCCCAGGAGATGGCACCTCTGGGGAGCGTGGGGAGGAGACAGAGCGCGGTGCTTAACACCACCCTGAGGCCCTGGCTCTGGCCCAGTGGAAAAACTCAGAGCTGCCAGGTATTTGTTGATGAAAAGAGATAATTTTATGCAGCTCTGATGATGCTTTAACCCAGGCCTTGGAGACTGCTCTGAGACAGAGACAGGTTCCCTTTTTTGGAGGCACTGAGAGAGGAGGCAGCTGAGTCCCCGTGACTTTGGGGTGCTCTGGGCTTCAGTGTCACTGCTCCCTTCCCACCTCCTCTCTTCAAGAGAGACAGGGAACTGCTGGAGAGAGGCCAGTGCAGGGCTAACAAGATGATCAAGCCATAGAACACGTGTGTGAGGGGGAAAGGCTGGAGGAGAATGAGAGGAGAGCTCATCAACACTTATAAATCTCTGGGAGGAGGATTGAGGCTGGAGTCCTCAGGACTGAGGCTGGGAGTCAGGAGGTTGGGGCATCACCTTTTGTTTCTCTTGTCTCCAGTGTCAGGACAAGGGGTGATGGAGAAAAGCTGGAACACAAAAAGTTCCACTTAAACAGAAGGAAAAGCTTTGGAGTTTGGACTTCTCTGTAAGCTGCTGTAGCAGGGTTTGGGCTGGATGAGCTCTGCAGGGCCCTTCCAGCCTCCACCATGCTGGGATTCTATGGGGAAGAAATAGGGTAGAATATAACCCATCAGCTTTACAGAGTGTTCCCTCTCCTCCTGAGCTCTGTGCACCTGGGGACCAGTGGACTATGACCTGTAGAACACTCTCCTCATGCTCCTGTGGCACTGGTGGGCACTAATTAAACCCTAATTATAGGCAGCAGTGGTTGCAAGTGGGTGCCCTGGCAGCCTGCGTGGCTCAGCTCCTGTGTGTGCTGCCCTTGCCCCTGTCAGAGGATGATTACAAACAACCTGTGCAAACCTGGGTGGGATGCTGGTGTTAATTAGCCTACTGTTAATTAGAGAGTGTGCTGATGTCTGTTTGCTGGTGGGGAAGTTGGGGTGTTTAAAGCCAGCCACAGGAGCTTGGCTCCCACCATCCCACGAGGTCTCTGTGTAGATGCCCTTAAAGCCATGGTGGGTGATCTCCAGGGCTGTTCATGCAGAGCTGGGTAGATGCTCTCCATGCCAGGGGGTCACTGCAGCCCTGCTACCCCCAGGATGCCAGGTCCTGGCTGTGGAGCATCCTGAATCCCTTGATTTTCCATGGCAAGAACTCTTCAAACACCCAGCCAAAGGCTGCAGGAGGAGAGTGAGAGAGAAGGCTCTTGCTGCTGTGAAGGAAGAGAGAGAGAATCCACTGAAGATGGTGTGGGGCTGGGATGGGCATGGCTGGGTTTGCAGGGATTGCCTGGTACCCATGGGCCAGGCCCTGGCACATCATCCCTGCACATCCCCGTGAGCATTTCCTCATTGGGAGCATCCCACAGCAGCACCCACTGTGTTTGCAGCATCTCACCTCTGAGCTGAGCTTCACCTTGCAGTAAAAAAAGGGGCTGCAAAGAGGCAGCAGGGAGGATGTGCCATGGGAGCAAGAATCATTTTGGGTTGTTAAAGCCCTTGAAGCTGCTGCAGTCCCAGCCCTCCCCTCACCCTGCCCAGCCCAGCACTGACCCACAGCCCTCAGCACATCAGCTCCATGGCTTTGGGATCCCTCCAGGGCTGGGCACTGCCCCAGCTCCCTGGGCAGCCTGGCACAGGGGCTGACACCCCTCTCAGGGAAACAGTTCTGCCTCAGCTCCAACCTCAACCTAAACAACAGGAGCCTCAGACCAGTGGCTGGGCTGTTCCTGAGCCTCTCAGCACTGCAGCTCATTCTCTTTGCTCCGCATTTGGCCTCCAGATCTCTCCCCACAACCCTCTGACCCACGGCAGATGAGCATCTCACATCTCCTCTCCCACACTGAGTGGTGAATTTGGGGCTGATCCTGGCTGCCAGGCAGGATGCTCACCCCAATGCACACTGCTCTGCTGCAGGCAGGGGCCAGATCCTGCGTCTGCCAGTGCAATTCCAGCTGCTCCCACCAGCACAGTCAGAGTTTGCCTCCAGCTATAAATATCTCAGCAAGCAGCAAAGCCCCCAAAGGACTCAGGCACTATATATAGTTTTCTGCAGCAGAAAACACAGAGGCCAGGCAGAGGGTTCTTCTAGGAATGGGGAAAGGAGAGGACACAATGCGGGGGATGGTGCCTTTCCATGGGGATACAGGGCTGGATCCTGTCCCTGGGGTTGGTGTCCTCGTCTCTTTGCACCCAGCTGCTCCACTCCAGGTCTTGCTTATGCTGAGCATCAGCTGAGGTTGCTGCCTGAGAGGGAAGGGACATAAAACATTTATAGCCCTTGAAACTCGTCAAGGAAATGTCTGTCTTGGTTAAAATAGCAACAGCAATTAGAGGAAAAAACCCCCCTCACTCCAACACCACAGTTTGTGTCTCACTCCAGCTCGTTTCCAAGGGCTTCCCATCCTCAGCCAGGGTTACAGGCTCCTGCTCTCCCACCTCAGTGGTTCTGGAGGATGGGACACAAGATCTACCCCCCCCCCCCCCCAACCCTTCTCATGACCAGGAGCAGCAAAGTGATGTGAAACCATCATCTCAGGGTTCTCCCAAGAGTGGCTTAAAGTGAAAGGGACACCAAGGAGTTAATTGAGTTCCTTCTCCTTTTGGTGTTTGCAGTGGGGTCAATGACTCCTGTGTGGCTCTGGATGCTGGTAATTAGGGAAGCCCCAAGCTTGAACTTCCCCAGGGCTTTTCCCAGCTTGCAGGGGGATTTGTCACGTGCAGAAGGGGTCCTTGCCCTCCCCAGGCTGCAGCAAGGGTGAGGATGGGGCAGGAGATGAGGGAAAACAGGCTCTGCCAGAGCCACATCCCCAGGCTAAGGGGAATCACAACACCTCAAGGGCTGGAAGGGGCCTTGAAAGCTCATCCAGTGCAACCCCCCTGCCAGAGCAGGACCCACTAGAGCAGGGCACACAGGAGCTCAATGTTGCATTGTTTGACTCAATATCTTGCAGGGAAATAGATCCCCAGTGGGGTTTTCTTCTGCAAAGGTTTGAGCCTGGCTGAGGAGGGTGGCTGCTTCCCTGGGGCAAGGAGATGGAGGTTCAGGGGCTGCTGTGGATGTGGGGCTGGCTGTGTGTTGGGGCTCTCTCTGTCATGTTTTGCATTACCAATGCTTTTGGGGACCAGAGCTTATCTTGGGATGGAGCTCTGAGGGGTTGCACCCCTCAGCTGAGTGGCTCGGGCACAGTTTGAACCTTGCTTGTAGAAGAAAGAGGAAAGACAGTTCCAGGAGGGGAAATGCAGGGAGGAAGAGCAGGTCTGGGTGAGATGGGCAGGAGGGTGTTGGGCAGATCCTGTCTGTGGTGGGAGGGATGGGGACCTGAAAGCCACATTTCCCTGGAACTGCTGGTCCTGCTGAAGAGTAGGGAAGTGTTTCCTGGGAGGAAAACCACAAAGAACCTGTTATGAAGAGAAGCTGCCCTGGTTTGACTTGAAAATGAGTTGGTTGGTGTATCAGGCTGCTGAGTGCCTTGGCTTGCTTCATGGCAGCTTTTGCAAGGCTGTGTCTTTCCAATGGGATCCCACCAGTAAAGGAAACCTGCCCATGTTGGGAACTCACAAATGTTGGGTCCCTGTGGGCTGGGAGAGCTTCTCAGGGGTCCCATTTTCAAGCTTCACCTGCTGGCTTCAGAGCTTGGAAATACTTTCCTGAGCACAAGGTGAATCCCCTTGATTCTGACAGGCTGCAGGAGCTGGGGCTGTTCACTTGGACAAGGGAAAGCTGAGGTGGGACCTCATTAACTCTTGCAAATATCTGAAGGGTGGGTGTCAGGAGGATGGGGCCAGGCTGGAACACAAGAAGTGCCCCTGGCACAAGAGGAGCAAGTCCTTTGGTGCTGAGGTGAGGGAGCCCTGGCCCAGGCTGCCCAGGGAGGGTGTGGAGGCTCCTTCTCAGGAGGTTTCCAACCCCACCTGGACACGTTCCTGTGCCCCCTGAGCCAGGGGAAGCTGCTGTAGCAGGGGCTGGGGCTGGATGAGCTCTGCAAGGCCCTTCCAGCCCCTGTTCTGGGACTGATGCTGTGACTTGTGGAGCTGAGGCTTTTAGGGAAACACAAGAGTGTGGTGGGAGATGGTCAGTGCCAGAAACACCTGCCCAGGGCAGTGAGCTAAGTGGGGGGTGAAACAAGCCCTGTGGCTTCTGCTGGGGAGCAGGAGCATCACAGTACCATGGGAACATGTTCCCCTGCCACAGAGCTCTCCCTGCTTCCATCTTCCTCCTGGTCTGATGGCTTTAGGGTTGTGGGTGAGAAGAGCTGCAGGGCTTGAGACATGAGGCTGGCTCCTGTGTGTAGCTGGGTGATGTTTAGCTGAGGGTGCTGGTACCAGTGCAGGGATGCTGCTATATTTGCCAACTCCCCATGGGGATGCTGGTAAGTTTGACAACCCCATCCCAGGGATGCTGGTACCTTTGACAGTCCTGCCATGGGGATGCTGGTACCCATTCCCCCAGGAGGGATGTCTGACAGTGCACTGACCACTCACCCTCAGGACAATAAGATTTTATCCTCTTTCTTCCCTTCTCAACCCTCTCTGTCTGGGTAGAACATTTCTTTCCTTTTATCTCGTCCTCTCCTGCCTTCGCTGGGCACTGAAGCACTTGGATGCAGTGAAACCCCCCTCTTGCACTGCTTGATTGTTCCTCACCTGCTTCCAGGGGCTGTATCTGAGAGCTGATTGAGGTGGGTTTTCTTTCCCCTCTCCAATACTAAGTTTTTCTTCAACAGCAGGGACTGGAAGCCCTAAATAGCTCTGAACAAATGAAACAAAAGCTGACAGGAAGAGGTTTTTCCACCAGCAGGCTGAAGCTGCTTTGCATCTTTGCTATTGCAGAAAGCCAGAGCAGAAACCTCCCCTTTCCTTGCCTGGATCTGTGCAGAGAGCTGCCCAGCGTGAGGGGAACAGTCAATATTGGCATTTTCCTCTTGTGCCATCTCTAATTCAGACCCTGAAACTGGCCTGTGAGTGGGATTGCAATCCCCAGGGAGTGGGATTACAGTCCCCAGCAGATGGGGATTATATGATGGGTTTTTTTTTCTCTCTTAATGGAAAGGAAAAAACCCGGTTTGTAGGGAAACCAATTGGTTTCTGTGGTCCTTGAGGGAAGGAGCATCCCAAAGGCACTGCTAAAAGCTGATGGCTTTATGCCTACTGTTGCAAAAAGGCTTATCAACTGGAAACCAGTGTAGAGAGGGGGGTGAGGGAGGTCTTTAGACCTTGTGCTGGTGGGCTCTGGGATGTCAGTGAGTGAGGAGTGGGAGCTGGAGATGTGCAGGAGCTGAGTCCCCACAGCTCATCACACATATGGGAAGGGGCTCCTGAGTTTGCTCAGAGCTCCAGAGTGATTAAACTGGATGGATGCTCTGAGCTCACCAGCTCTTTCCTGTAGGTACCCACGCTGGGGTCTCTTTGGAAGCAGGAGCTGCCTTGGTTTGGGTGTGAAAACCCAGGGGGGTGTCAAAAGCAGGACCCTCACCCTCTTTGTGCTCCTCATAGCAGGGTGGGCTGCTGTGGGAGGGGGTGATCTGAGCCTTCCACAGCCCCTGAGTGTGCCCACCCTCTTGCTGGAGTGGGAGGAAAGTAGGTCGTGGCCAGGCTGGCATGGAGGGCTCTGTCCTACATATGTCAATCGGCTCTATTTACAGCGGCTGGCAGGACTGTGGGCTCCTCCCTCTCTGTGCCCTCCCAGGGGCTCATCCTGGCAGTGCCAGGGCCCAGCTGGTGGCTCCAGCCCTGTTGCCACCTCTGGGGTGAGCAGGGGATGCTCATAGCTGGGCAGCTTTGGGTTAAAGCTTTGGGATTGTCTCCTGGTCCAACTGTGCAGCGTAAGGCAAAACCCCTCCCCTGCAGCCCTGGGATGGATGGATGGGTGCTGAGCTCTGGCTGGGTGCTGAGCTCCTTGGCTGCACCAGGTACTTCTGGGCAGCAGTTCCTGGCACATCCCCCAGCCTTGCTTCCAGGTATTGGGGGGTTTTCTTCACTCCTGCTGTCAGGGCTTTGCATTTGTGAAGCACAAAGCTCAGAGCGAGGCATCTGTCGCCTCTCTCCACCCCCAGCAAGGCTCTGGGTCTCTCACACAATTCCCCTCCACCCCTGTCAAGGCTCTGGGTCTCCCCGCTCAGGGCAGGATTCCTGGGGCTGATGTCCTTCAGGCTGGGGTCCCTCTGGCCAGGGAAGCACGTCTGCATTTGGCAAGCACAGCATCTTCATCACCAGCCCTTACAATTTCCATGACAACTCCGGGGAAGGTGGGCAGGAACCTCCCATGAACACAGGCAAGCTTGCAAACAGCCCAGCAAAGCACCACCCTTGATTAATTACCCTCATTACACCCCTAAGGAAATTAAGCTGCCTGGAAAAAGGCGCCTTTATGGGTTTTGGTGGGGAAGGGGCATCTGCCCTTTGGGAAGGGGGAGGTGGGATTAATCTCCTGCTGCATGCAAGAGGCTCCGATGCATTCCTGCTTAATCATTATTAAGAGGTTCATTAGCTGTGGCTCAGCATGAGAACAGATTGGGAGGGGCCATAGGGCTCTGATAACCGAACTGGAATGGTTTGAGGAGCAGAGAAGGCAATGGCTTTGCTCTTTTCCATGTCCCTTCAGCGCGGCACAAGCCCCACAGCTCCTTTGTTTAAAGCATTTATTGCCACGTGCAGGGGTGCTGCACAGCTGCAGGTTTCCTGCAGCCCTACAAAAGATGCTGAGAAGCTCTCCCAGGCTTGAGAGTGATGCCTTTGGGTGGGCTCATAGAATCATTTGGGCTGGCAAAGCCCTAGAAGCTGCTGCAGTCCCAGCCCTCCCTTCACCCTGCCCAGCCCAGCACTGACCCACAGCCCTCAGCACCTCAGCCCCACGGCTTTGGGATCCCTCCAGGGCTGGGCACTGCCCCAGCTCCCTGGGCAGCCTGGCACAGGGGCTGACACCACTCTCAGGGAAACAGTTCTGCCTCAGCTCCAACCTCAACCTNTAAGAACCCCAGAATTCCACATGGACACGTTCCCACAGCTGAGGAGCTTGTGGGGGGAACTGAGTGGGGGGGATTTGCTGAGTGTTCCAGGCTGGTGCCTGGGGAGCAGCTTCAGAAAGTGGGTTCCCCTGTGATGGTCTTGTTGGCTTTGTACAAAACACTCCAAGAGCTGGTAAAACACAGTGTCCACCTGGCTCTGCAGGCCCTGCTGCTCACCTTCACTGTGGGGGCAGGATGTGGCCCCTCTGCCTGCTCCAGCATCCCTGCTCCATCCTGCTGGCCCAGAGTGCTGGGAAACCACAGAGAGAATCCCCCTCAACTGTGACCATTTGTTTGCTCGTGGAGCTCGTGGCTGGGGAAGGTCTCAGGGCTCCACTGACTGTCTGTGCAGCATGTGCAGGATCCCCTGTGACCACACAGGGTACGTTTGGTCCCCATGATCCAGCAGATCCCTTCCTCTACCAGGGCAAAACCCTCCCCTGAGGTGAGGGAAGGGCTTTGGGGTGCTTAGGCAGCCACGTCCTTGCTCCTTGGATGCTGGCAAGGGGATCACAGTGTTTTAGCTCATATCCCTGCCTTCATTTTAAGTGCAATAGGGAGGACAATGCTTAATTGTGTTGTGGGAGGAAGAAAATGATCTTATGGCTGTTTGTGGAAGAAAATACTTCAGCTGCAAAGACCTATTTGCTAAGGGAAATCACCCACTGGTAGGGGTGGGACAGGGGAAACAGCCACTGCACACACCAAATGTCTTTTCCATGAGGTTTCTGATGGGGGGCAGCGAGGGCTCAGCCCTCCCTGGGACCAGGAGCCATGGGATGAGCTCAGAACTGTTATATGGGGACGTGGGGACCATAAGCTAGGCTGAAAAACCTCTTCTGCTTTTGGGCACATGATTCCCTTCCCAGACAGAGCAACCAGGGTGAGTCAGGAGGCAGAAATCCCCCTGCTCTGAGGCACCAGTCATGTCACCTCCTTCCACAGGCACAAGGCTACCCCTGTGTCATTGGAACAGGCTGCCCAGGGAGGTGGTGGAGTCCTCATGCATGGAAATAGGGGAGAAAAGACACAGAGATGAGGGATGAGAGTTAGTGCTGGGCTTGGCAGTGTGAGATAAGGGTTGTTGGTCTTGATCTTAAAGGTCTTCACTAACCAAAATGATTCCCTGTCCTCTGGTTCTGTGACACCTCTCTCCATGGGAGACACCTCTGTGGAGTGAGCTGTCCCACTGTGGGTGATGCTGGCACAGGTTGGATGCACTAAAACTGATTTCCTCCTGTCTAAAGAGATTCAGATGAAACCTGCACCCTCTCCAAACAGCTCACCAGGGAGTGTGGGATGGCTTGGGTGAGCCAGGGCACTCTCACTGTGCCAGGGGATGCTCAACTAAAGCCTCAGGAGAAGAAGCCCTGGGAGTAAAAAACCTCTTAAAGACCACAAAAAGCAATTGTGGGATTGGTTTTTTGTTTCAAACACAACATCATTTGCTGGGATTGCTTTAATTGTGGCTATTAAGGTAACAAGGGGAACAACTGAGCCACCAAGGGATAGGCTGGCAGGGGGTAGATCTCAGCCCTTTTTCTTTTGGAAGATCCTTCAGCCCTGAAAACCATCTCCCTCCTTCCAGCCATGCCTTTGGCTGTCACTGTCTCTCCCTGCCAGGTGCTGCCTCAATTTCCCCATCCCCCATCCAGGAGCTGCAGTCACAGGGGATCCTGTACATGCTGCACAGACAGTCAGTG
>WBNH01001266.1:0-21196 GCA_013401255.1 Urocolius indicus
GCTCTTCAGGGCTCCCGCTCCGCACGCCACCGCTGCCCCGGCTGGCTTCTGGCTTTGTCGCTTGACGTCCGAAGATGCCCGCTCTGCCTCTGCGTCCCTCACGGTCTCCGCGGAGCGTTGCTGCGGCTCCGCTTCATATTTCCCCTTCCAGCAGGAGGAGGAGGAGGGGATGGGAGGTGGGGACTCCTCCCGGGGCGGGGAGGGGGGGCGGCCCCGCCGCTGTGCTGGCGGCCGCGGCCGGGATCGGCCGGGAGGCTCCGCGGAGGAGGCGGTGGGAGGCGACGGGCCGGCTGCGCCCGCCGAGGTCCGGAGGACGCGCGGGATAGCGTGCGGGGGTAGCTGGTCCTTCCCCCCCACCGCGGGGAAAGCGGCCCGAGAGAGGCGGGGAGGTGCCGGCCCGGCTGCGGCTCCCGGTGCCCGAATCCTGCTTCCCAAGAGATGCTAAGCGGGTCTTCGCAGCTGCTGCCGTAAACTGGAGAGAACGCAAGCTGGCAGGCGCCCTCGCCTCGAAAAGAAACCTCTGGTGCTTGCGACTTCCCGTTGTAAACGGGGCATTTTGAAAGCTAAAAATAGATATCAAGGTTACCTTGTTTGGCGTTGCACTCTCCCGCACACTTTCACCCACGGCTGTTGTTGATTGGTTCTGCTTTTTAGTCCAGTCTGGCCCTGATCATGCAAACACACATGGACTTTGTGTTGTACGTGTGAGTGATTCATGTGCCTAAGCATGGGGCTTACATTTGTAGCGTCCTCTGGACAGGGACATCGTGTTTTCTAGTTTATGTTTGGACTCGTGGGCTCAGCTGTAGGCTCGTGGCAAAGAATGTGTAACAAATTGTAGGAAATTTTGACAAAATCGACGTGAGTTTTCTTGAAAAGTTTAACTGAGCTAAAGTGTTTACACACTGTGTGCTTTAAAAGAAATACAAACAATGATGATTCCTTCCAACTCCCTTGAGAAGGAAGAACAAATTTAATCTTCCTTGCTTATGCAGGGAGGAAGCTGAGACAGAAACAAGTAAGTGGTGAGTCACAATTTCAGCACCGATGCCTTGGAATGTCAGGGTTACACTTGCGCCTTCACACAGTTGTTTTTCAATCCAGAAAGGCTGGTTTCCAGAGCACTTGGTGGCGATCTGTGCAAGTCTGTAATGGACAGATATCCTCTCAGTGACCTGGAGAGTGATAAACTGAGAAAAGCAACATCCCTCAAGAAACAGGTGTCTGTGAACACAAGAAAAAAACGCTGGGTAAGGCTGTAAAAATACCCTTACCCAACATTGCTTGCTCATCTTCAGCCCATTCTTGTGGTTGCCTCAGAAGCATTCATCAGGCCTGTGTGTGAAGGGAGGTGGTTCTTGCTGTTCATGAACTGCATTTTGAAAAAAAAAAAAAAAAGTATGCATCCTCTTGGCTGTTTTCAGGACTAATACAGGACAAAGTTCTGACTCATCCCTTGTAAGAATCCTACAGCAGCAGAGACACCCAAGTAGTTTTTCTTTACCTGCACATTGAATAAGTAAAACAGATAAAGTGAGCAAGGCAAAGAATAGTGTTCACTTAAATACAGTATAAGCATCTGTATTTCTGAGTCTTGAGGATCCATGATGTACTTCAGATCTGTGTGTGGTGGTTGCCTCTCCTGAAAGAAGCTCCTGCCAGGGCTATCAGTGAGACAACTCCAGGTGTGTAAATAGGAGATATAAGAAGAAGTGAAAGACGTCGTATGTGGGACCATAGGCATCCCATTATTATGATTATGATAACATCAGGTTTCTGCCCGGTGGTAAAAGCCAGCTTGAAGAATTTCACATATTTGGCAGATGTATGGGTAATGTGGTCTGTAGGAAGGCTCCTAATATAAGTTATCTGCTATTTACCTGAACATAAAAGGTATCACAGTGTCACTGTGAGCAGTTTTGAAGTACAATCATGTAAAAGCAGGAGCATCCAAAAAAGAGTTTTGGTTTTTTTTTTTTATCCTGTAGACACAACCTGCTTTGCCATCCCCAGATCAAGCAACATGATTATCTGCAAAAAGAGGAAGCTGAGAATTGCCTGCAAAAAGTCATTTATCCCCAAAGTCAATTATACCGGAAGCTCATGGTTTCTCCCCTGGAAAGTGACAGCCCCCCACGGCAGCATCACTAACAGGTTTTCGCAAGAGGAAAAGGCAAGGACTTTACTGTTCCATTGGTCAACTTGGTAAATTAGGCTCTGCTTGTGATTTACTATCAGTGCAGCTTCAGATGTGGTAATGAAATAAAATGAGGTCAATACCCAGTGGGTTCAGACAGGGGAGAACTTGCCAAAACCAACGCAGTCTATGCTTTGTCTTTTACTTGTCTTTTTTTGTTTTGTGTTATTTTAGGGATATGGTTTTTTTTTCATCTTGATATATGTCTGTTTTTTTTTTTTTAATATGCCCAATCCTACTTGTTTCATTACTGTGCTGCTGTTCAGAATGAACTGTAATGGGAAGCAGTGACAAATAACAGCTCTTTGCACTTTGATCTAAGCAGCATGTCAAATCAATGCTCATTAAAAATTGTATTAACCAATCCAACCATGACTTTTTGAACTTGGGCTCCTGGGGCAGGGTCTATACTTAATGTAGGCATAATGTAAAATAATTTACAGAGGCGTCTCTCAGCCATATTCTCAGAAATATCATAGGGGTCAAAGCATTTAAAAAAGGAAATTGTCAACAGACATTTGCACAGAAAGGAGCTGTTTTGGAAAAAAATCTGATGGGAAATGTACTTTGTGGATGAGGCCCTCTGCAAAAGGTATTAAAATAGGAAGAAAACTAACTTGTTGGACTTGTTGTGTGACACTTCAAAGATTTAGGCACATCAGCATAGCACTTGTGTAGCTAAAGTGCTGGCTGGTTGGCTGGTTGCCAACGCCAATCTGGTGGCGAAAGATATTTAAAAGAGGGAGAGAGAGTCTGGATGGATAAGAATGGAGGCAGCCAGCATATGGGACACTTTATGCGATGGAGAAGAATGGGATGAGGCAGCACTCTTCAACTTGGTAATGCTTTGGCAGCACCACAACTATAATTTGATAATGGATAGATTATGTTTTTAAAAAGACAATACGTTCTCTTCAGTAAGTCAAAGGAGTGGGACATAAAGATTTATTTGAAAGGAGTGGAGTGACTAATTCAGAAAGAATCAAACATCTGTCAGATTTCTACTTGTGAATCTCCTAGGACAAATTCATCAAACAAAGTAAATGTTTGGAGAGACATTTTCCTGCATGTCCAGCTTGAATTAGAATATGCTAGATGAGCCTGGAGTGTGTCTGATACATAGAAATATGTGCTATGTGACTTCTTTCTTTGACTTCAGCTCTTTGAGGGAGAAGTTAAACTGTTTTTTGGTGTAAAACAAATGGCAACCAGTTTGTTTCTCCTTTTGATTTGGACTGGAAAATGCTAGAGTTTATAGGGTATATGTAGCAAAGTTTTTCAGTTACTGCATCCATCATTTTTATACTTTTAGAATAAGATGTTTATGCTGCTGGGTTTTTTTTTCTTATTCTTCGTTAAAAAAGACACTGAAAGAGCCCTTGGCAATATTTTATAGATGTTCAGCTCCAAAATTGTGCAGAATATTGCACTTTCTCCTACCAGAGACTTGATCTTCAATGAAGCCAGAGAAGCCAGTGAAATTTTATGATTATTTTAAGGAATGCTGAGTCTGTGTTTAATTTTATCAAGCATGTACCTGTGGCAATGCTCACTTGCAAACTGTGACTCTGAGCTGGTGCAGGTTACCACAGAAGTCTATCCTTTACTGCCCTTCCTTGTTTAAGTAGAAGTATATTTTGGAAATGAATTTATTTTGATTGTCTAAAACACAATGCTCATATTAAAGCTCTGTTACCTGATAACAGGCATAAAAAATGTAGGAGAAATATAGTAAAAATGAAGGTCTCATGGCCATTGTCAAGACAGGCTCTTTTCTCTCTATTTTTTTCAGATATATGCAGAGATACTCATGCGCGCACACACACACACACAGAGACACACACACACATACACAGAGTCCATCTGCTAGAATTGACTTGCTGGTTTCATAAAAGTGTGGTTATCTGAAGCAAGTTTTTTAGTTTTCCTAGAACAGTTTGAAAGATAGGTAGGAATAAAGGTATAAAACAGAACAAAATGTAGACACTGCAGAGCTCGAGCCATCCCAGACAGAGAAATCAAAAAAAGACATAAAGAACTCAAACAAAGCATATGATTTTCCATAAAATACACTCTTTCCTTCTTTTTTCTCCCCTTGTTCTGGCATTTAAAACGTGACTGTGATTTGATTGCTCACAACCAAAGAGCCATTCCCTGTGTAGAATTACTTTACTGTGAGCACAGGCAATTTCTTAGTGCTGTTGCTGCAACCAGAGCTTTAGGGCCAGGTCCAGCTCCCTGTGAGCTCAATGGGGGTCTTGCCATTGACTATAGCAAGGGCTGGATGAGGCCCTGGATGAAGCTGTTGGAAATGCCAGCTGGAACAGCTAGTGCCTGTTGTATGCTGACAGCATTCATCTGGAAGCATGGCAAACAAAGGCCAAAGGTATTTCTTCATCCAGTGTGTGTATGGGCAGCCATCCTAACTCTCTCCAGAACTGCTGATTTCATTCATTCATGGCATTCAAATACCATGAAAATGAGTGTGGTAAAAATGCCTTAATAAATGTTGTTTATGCCTTCTGTTGTTTGCACAGTGGCATTCTGATGCTGTGACTTAAAGAAAGCCAAACCACCTTAAACAGCCAAACCAACAGACTGGAAATGTGTTGCAGCCTGGGAAAAAAAAAATGCCCTACATATATCTTCTTACTCTGCAGCACTGTGCAACTGGTTGGAGAAATGATGGTTTTCATTGCTGAAAACAAAAGAAAACTTCTGGAAAAATTTAAACATGTGTATGGTGCTGTTCATTGCTGCTTATATTTTCCCAGAGTGAAATTAAAGTTTGATTTTGATTAATTTCTCAGAGAAAATGCAAGTTCTGGCAGTTTTTTATAAACTATCCAAAGAAGCAGATTTCATTTCCAAACTGAAAAATGGATTAATGTGATCTGCCAAGCTTGTGTAAGAGACTCAAGTATCAGCTAATGCACCTGGGAGCTACTTTCTTAGTTTATATTCTTCTTGCAGTCCCTTTGGGGCCAGTGCTTCTCCAGATTAATAGCATCTTTGGGGAAATGGGATTTTCATCCCTTGTGGAGCACTGCCCACAGTCTTCCTCCCACTTTACCAACTTCTGCATCAAGGAAGAGACAAAGAGTGAGAAATTGAACCTATTCCAGGTGGCTCTGTTAAAGATAGAGCCATTTCACAGTGAGGGGAGGATGAAGCCCTCCTGCCCTTCTGCCTACAGCTGACCTGGGTGCTCCACTGGGCAGAATAGGCCTTGAGTGTTGCCTTGAGGAGGCAGGTGGGAAATTCTCTTTCATGACTTTGTTCGGTGTTTATATTTGGTGATAGATCTCTTGTACCTTAGATACACAAATAGCCAAACAAAAGTTGAAAGTATGACCATGTCTCACAATGCCTCTGGGTTTTTGTAGCGGCCTTTTGGCCGCCTTTTGTCTGATCTCACTTGTGCTACAGTGTGATGTTACAGCAGCCATTTCAATTTTGATCTTGAATCACAGGTATGACTCTTGGAGTTCTGAAGATATCTCAAACCTACCCACATTTCTTCATTCATTACAAAGCTGACTCTTGTTTAAGACAGTCACTGAATTTTAGACTCAAAGTCCCGGTTCTCAAAACTACTTGTGTGTTCAGGCTCAAGTGCATTTTGTCAAAGCTCCTTCCCCAAGGAGGCTAATAATCATCTTTCATCAAAAGAATACCACTTCCATGCATTTTGATGCAATGACATGTTCAAGATGTCAGCATGGCTGCTGAGGGAAGGCACAGTTGCCTCCAAAAAATCACAGAAGTATGTGTTTTTCCAAGTAGTTTGAAAATAAAAAGGAGGGAAAAAAAAGCAACAGGAAGTCTTGGAGAGTTACCATTTTTGGTCTCAGTGGCCAGGGTGGAACAGAAGCCAAGGGCAAGATCCTCCTCTGGCTTGATGTGCAAGGCCAGAGCAAGTCAGTTGGCTTCTTAGGGCCTCAGTTTCCCCAACAATGGGAAAAAAAAAAAAATCTGGAAAACTTCTTGGACTAAATGAAGATATGTACAGTATGAACTGAAACTTAGGATAGGAGTTTACCCACAGATAGAATGTCATTAATAAGGTTTTCAGTAAGAAATATCACAGAATTGTAGAACAGCTGCAATTGGAAGGGACTTCTGGAAGTCATCATGTCCAGCTTCCCTGCAGGGCCACCTACAGCCAGTTGTCCCAAGACCATGTCCAGATAACTGTTGAATATCTCCAAGGTGGGAAAATTCACAACCTAGAAAGGGCAGCCTGTGTATACATCATGTCAGGGTATTCCCAATCAACTGCAGTAAGTTTTGAGTTGCTTCCATCATTTCCATTTATTTACCAATGTAAAACTTACATACATATATTTGTATAGGTGATGTATGAACACGTACAGTATGCATGTATATATTTATAAAATATGTCTATTTTCTATATGCATGAAGTCTTTGAAACATCTGGATAGTGCATTATCCAAGCTCCTCAAGCTCATAAGCAACCAGCCAGCTTACTGACTGCCTGAATTAAACTGCAGTCTTCCCAGACAGTTCTGTCTGCAGCCGTAAGGTGTTCTCTAGGCTACTTAAAATTTGCCTGTAGGAAAACTGCTAATCTGCTGAGAAAATATTACCAGCAGCTTCTTGGAGTGAATCTCAAAGTTTCTTGGAGCAGCAGCTAAATTACAGTTGTAGGTAATAAAAAAAAAAGAAGAAATGAAGGAAAGACACCAACCAGATTAATTCTGGCTCATTTCTTTCCTCTCCTGTTTCTGTGCTTGGTGCAAGAAGTAGGAATGTAACAGCCAGGGTATTATAAGACATCTCTGTTTCTGGGGCTGATGCTATTTAGGCTCTAGAAAATAGTGAGGGTGAGGAACCACTCAGAGTAACAGAGGGCTACTCTGTCCCCTTTTGCATCTTTGCTTAGACAACTACATCGAGCGTTCACATAGTCTCTGTGTCTGGAGGATACCTCGTATCTCCACTCCTACCTTTTACATTTGGTCTAGACAAAGTAACAATTAACTTGTGTCAAACAGCAGATATAGGTACCTTCTTTTCCTGCTGTGGGAGACATTAAGAGCAGCACAGAAGCTCTTTATTCCTGTCCCATCCATTGCCTGCAGCCCTGGAAGCTCTGGCAGCCCTTTCTCCAGCCCTCCTCTCAGCCCCCGCCCTTAGCCTCACATCAGTAGGGAGGAACACATACCTGGGGAGGATTTTAAAAAACACCTGGCAAAAGGAGCATACTCACACCTGCATTGCCTTGCATGGTAAGGGATTGTGCTTGTAGGATGTGCCAGGAGGAAGTTGAAGAGCAGAGATGTGTGCAGCATGCAGAGAGCAGCCAAGGTGTCCTGGCCCTCACGCTGCTCTTCTTCTGTTGGATACAGGCATGCACAAATTAATACCCCTTGCACAGGTGAACTGTTTTTTGCCGTCAGAATAACTGTAGCTACTCCAATTATGACCATGGGTGTGTGTGACTTACTTCTGGTAGATAACTTAGCGATCTTAAAGCTATCAAGTTGCTAAAAATATCCCCTTCAGCGTGCCTTTAATTACTGAACTTTTCGCCATCAGATGACAGAAAGTACATTTGGTAGCAATTGTCTGATGTGAAGGAGTTTACACATAGACCTCTCTGCTCATCATGCAAGTGTGATAAACTCCCTGAGATGTTTTTAAGAAGCATTTTGCAAAGGTTGCCTCCATTGTGAATCAGGGGGCAGACACCTGCTGCTGCTTTTGCTTTGGTCTCTACTCTCACAGATCTGGAAGAAGCAAATGTGGTCAGAGCAAGTGTCTGGTCAGTGACTGCATTGACACACATGTAAGGAGCAGAATTTTCTTCTAATTAGCAACGTGTGTGTAATGGGAGTAAGCTGCCTGTAATGAGTGGAGCTGTTTGGAAGAAAAAGGAAAGGGTGAAGTACATAGAAATTTCTGAAGTCATACTAGATACACCTTGTGGATTTTCATTTTTCCACGGGGAGCACAGAGAGACTGAGGCAGTGGATAGATCTAATATTTCACTCACAGAATGTAAAACAGAAATGCCTTTCTGTAGCTGCTGTCTAGTTTTATCATTGTGTATTATGAATATAGACAGTAGCACGGCTACTGTTTTCCAATGATGCCACCAAAATGGTGCACATTCCTGTGGGCTAACACGTCTAAGGAATACGGAGGAAGAGGAGGAGAAGTGGAGATGACTAGGTGTAAGGGGCTCTATGCAACACACCCCACCATTCACAGACTCTCTTCTCCCTTGAGCATCGAGACTGGGAAATTGAGAAGTGTAGTTGAATTGTTCCCATGCTTTCATGTTTGGCCGTTACCAAACTGTTATTACTCATCTCCCTCCTGTCTGACATGAGTCTATAGCTATTTATGAGCTCCTCAAACTTTCTTTTACTTGCTTATACTTGGTTTTGGGTGTCTTGTTGGTACAGAAATTTGCTCTGAAGAGCTGTGCATTCTTTATTCTCTGGTGAAATGTTCTCAGTATAAGCTCTGGGAATGGTTTATGGCATGATAGGCAGGATAACTCGTACCCCAGGAACAGGGTGATGCACAGCAGTCCTTCAATACAATATAGCAGTTAGTCTACTTTTTACTGACTCTGATGGTGATTAAAATATTGATCCCTTTACTTGCTTTTTCAAGTTTCAAGCTACTTCTACCACCAAGTACTTTGTTCCAGGTTTTAACCAGGTCTGTACAGTTCAGTAGTTTCCTGCTACAGTCAGTGGGAATTTCACCTTTGATTTCAACAGAAGTGGGATAGGTTGTAGGGCTAGTGACAAGTCCTTTATAGTTCAGCCTGAAAGCAAGTGCAAACAATGAAAAGAAATGTCTTAATAAAGGCAATTTGCATGCTGAAACTTACGTTGCGTAAATGTGCCATTAATATCATTAATATCTTCCTGGAGATAAGGTGCAATGAATTTCTTTGAAGATGAATTGCTCAACTCACTCCTGGCATGACTTCAGTGGAATCTCACCCACTTCTGACAGTGATTTATTTCGTCTGAAGCACTTTCCTCTGGGAGTCCAAGATGTCTATCTTTTCAAATCTATACAATCTAACATCAGAGAACACAGAAGCAGGACTCTCAAGTTCCAGTACTAGCTCAGCCATGAGTTAGCATTATGCTGGTTATCTCCTTTAATTTCTGTGGGCCCTGGCTTCATCATAAATCTCACAGGCATACCTATTTCTTGCAAAACTTTTCCAAATCTCACTTTGAATGGTGTACTATGAAAAATTTAAATTACCACAAATTAAATGCTTCTAAAATAATTTGCAAGTAGAGAAGGAAGTTCATTCCTACTAAAAGGAAAGGAGATGTTCCCTGAGGCTGTTGTAGAAATTTTTGGTGGCACCTGATATGATAGAGGAATAAAGAATATTCTTAAAATGTTTGTTTGCAGTGGAAAGGAGGCTGTATTCTCAACTTTCTCTGTTAATGTATTGGTGTTGGTCTGTACATGCAATCTGTTCACTTCTATAGTAGGAGAAGTGGCAATGGTTCAGGCTTGCGCATAACTTGTCTGCATTTAAAATTTGACATGGAAAGAAAAACTGCATGTACCAATGTTAGTTTAAGAAAGCAACATTTAAATCCTTTATGTTAAGTGAAAAACTAGGTTTCTTTAACCCACTTTCATGCCTCCTTGATGTAGGCAAGAAGCTGTTTTGGATCTGAAGCGGTTTTAAGTGTTCACTTTCACAGTCTTAAGTTTTAATGGATGCTTTGCCTCTTGCCTCCAAGAAGGTTTGATAATTGAGGCACATTTTCACAGTCAAAGTTTCAAGGAAATTGAGACTGCAGCACTGCAACATGGACTTTAAGAGTGGGTGGAGTCCTTATTGGTCCTTTGATTTCATGCTTCCACTCTTTTATCGTATCTGGACTTTATGACACAGGAGCTTGGGGTTCTTTTTTTCTCTATAATGATATCACCAAGGGACCACACGTCTAGCCTGACCCCTTGAGTAACAGGAAGCTTTTAACTTTTGACAAATGAAGTCACTTGTTCCTGAAGTCAAAGAAACCATGATTTACATAAACAGTCTCAGACACTTGGACAGAGCAGAGACAGTTCAAAACACTCATAGGCAAAAAATAATATAATGATACAGGGAAGTTACACTCTCAGAGATATGGTGACAGTTAACAATCAGAGAGATGTGCTAAAAAGACACAAGAAATGTTTTATAAGCATTTTGTAAAGAAATATTTTTCTGTTGATGAAGGACACTTGGTAACTTGTTTCAGCTGAAGAAACACTAAACAGAACAGGGGAAAGTTTATAATATTAACTACATTATTTTCTTCCATAACTATTTTTCTTCTTCACATGAGCATTACTGTTGAAACATTTAAGTTGTATCTTCAATATGTGTCTATTCATATATGTGTTTGTATATATATATATACACATATATATATCTGTATCTATGCCATGTTCTTTTATGTCTAAACTGTAGATTGTGTCATAGGATCAAACAGTTTGGGTTTGTAAAACTAAAATAAAACATCTGTTTGGAAAGGCCCTGGCATTGTAAGAAATTTTTGCAGACCTTATTTGCATTCAATGAACATTAACCCACATAAGACTTTATAATTGTTTCAACTCAAATAATTTCATCACATACATTCAGAAACTGAAACTAAAGGATCTGTTGAACTTAAGCAAATGTTTCTCCTGAACTGCAGTAGTTCAGTTTGCATAATGTTCACTGTGGTAATCTGTTGTTTTCACTGGCTCAATTTTCGGAGCTACTTCAGCTGGGTCCCTGCTCTAAGATGAAGTATGTTTTTCAGAGTCTTCATCAAGAAATGATTAGTTTTTCACCCATTCTGTGAAAAGCAAGAGAAAAAACTCACTTTACTTACCAGAAAATTATCTCTGTAAACCTAGTGCAGAGTCCTGTGACTAAACCAGGAGATCTGGGGATCAGAGTCCTTCCTGTGCAAGGTAACCATACATCTTTAAAAGACATTTCTTTTAATAAATGTGGAAAAATATCAGTCTATCTGATGCATTCAAAATTAGTGGGTGTTTAAAAAACTAATCTGTATTATTCATTCCAGGTCTTAGGTCAGGTGTTGTTCCCCAGCTTTCTGAGATGCTCAGCATTGTTTTGTCTATAAGGCATCATTGCTTCTCAGATGGAAATGATTAGAAGTTCTGATCAATTTTGTTTCCTGGTGAGCAGAGGATGTATTTATCTGTCAGGGACAGATATGTTTATAACCTACTGGGGAAAACCACTTTGTAATTTTTATACTTGCTTGCTACTATTGATAGAGGATGGCTGCCTGATCAGTAGTAATTGAATAGCGCAGCGGGTGGATGTCTGCTTCTCTGGAAATCAGATCACTTTATGTTACACCATGATTTCTCAGTCCTTTCTGGATTCCCCTTGATAAGATCTGATTTGAATGCTTAGGAAGGGCAAGAACAGAGAAAACTGTTTTGTACGAATCATAGAATCATAGAATGGTAGAGATTGGAAGGGACCTTTAGAGATCATCTAGTCTGTGACAGAACAAAAAAATGCAGGCTCTGAAAGTTTTTTTCACTCTACTTGCCTAATTAGGAAAAAAAAAAAAGTAGGAAAATAGCAAATTGCTGTTGTGAAAAAAAACAAAAACTCCACACTTTTGCAGCTATACTTGTCCTTTAGTACAACACACAAATTAGGATGTGTAATGGATCCAGTTCTGTAGATATTTCATCATGGAGCTTGGCAGGGAGCAGACTGGGTGGCAATGCAATGTGCCTTTACCTTTTTCAAATAGGCTCAGTCAGGCTATGAGACTTTCACAGCCATTTCTACTCTGTGTGAGTCTTTTTGCACACTCTTTGTTACATCCTACTTTTGGGCCTTGGAAAAATGATGATTTCTGAGCAGCTCCAATTAGTTAGTGAAGCTTTCAGAAGTAAGGCTGTTTAGTCTTCCACACACGGCACTGGATGCAATATCAGTGGACTGAGTCCTGGACATTCTGGATGTACAGATACAGAAGAAAAGAAAGTTAATCCAAGCTTTTAAAGAGCAGAGACCTAAATGTATACATTATTGGTCTACATATGCAGATGGAGGCCCTTTAACATTATCATGCACTGAAATAATTGCCCCAGGCTTCCAATGCTTGTCCTGTTATCCCTACACTCATGTCCCCCCAACCAAACAGACTAAACAATCAGAGCACTGAATTGCTGTTTTTTAATTTTAGTCCTCCTTTCCCATATGCTACATGTTTTGGTTAGGCAACTGACTAGGACTTTAGAGACTGCCTAATAGTACCCATGTGGATGTAATTTAGCTGCCTTTTATTCCAGTCATGCTTTTATTTGAAATTTTAAGAGATATTGGTTCAATACTAAAAAAGAAACAAAGAAAATAACCACCCCAAACATGTGATTCATTTCAGAAAAAATACATTTTTCTATGAAATGGTAGACCACTGTGCAAAATAAATCAGGCTATTAAAGCATAAGAATTAAAAATGAGAACCAGTAAACACTAAGAGCTATTAGTGTCCAGCAAATACCACTGTACTGGCTAGGCACCACAGGCAAAATTTAGCCTCCATTCTTTCATGTTCTTATCTTCTTGAATAATTTTATATGTATGGGGAGCACCTATACCTGTATCTGGAGGGCATGGTTCTGTGTGAACAACCCTACTATGTAGAATGAACTGATGCATCCATTTCACTGTTAGAGCTGTAGGTAAGTGGCACTAAAGCATTAAATGAAATTCAATAATATTAAAATGTTCTTGTAGTAAGTAAGCCTAAAGAGTAGGTAAGCGTTATCACATACATACAGGAAAAGATGAGGCATACTATGTAGTTTCATGAGTGTACTGCTCAGACAGCTAAATTAATTTTGACTGAGGTCTATTTCCTGTCTTTGTTACGTGTTTTGGATCCAACAGTGTAATAGATGTGCTTTTTATGTGGAATGAAGCAAGATCCCATATCCACATAGTTTATTTCTGATTATATATTATCTTCTATATTTGTAAACATTACTATTTCCTCTCTGGAGGCTCCTAACATCGTGCATAATTTCATTGGTTTCTAGCAGAAGTTTTTCCAACACAGCACATACTTGGGCATGCAGCACACACACATGGGCCATATACAGATGTCAATATCGGCTCTGCTCTCTGGAAGTATAGATTTGCCTTTACTTGCAGGGTTTTTGAGCTATGAGGAGGCCAGCAAACTATGTGATGGTGGAAGGGGCAGAGCTATGTCTACATGGGACTGGCAGTTCCTGCAGAACACCCTCCTGAGGAGCCCTTCCAGGAGCTGCTGTCCCCAACATAGCCACTGGCATCCCAGGGGCCAGGACCAACCTACCCTTGCCATAGGAGCTGGGGGGTTCAGCCCAGCCTTTCCAGACATGAGGTCTGAAATCTAACAAATAGGCTCTGAAAGAATCGAGCTGCATTTTCTGCTTTTGGATGCTTGTTAACATCTGGGAGAGCAGTTGCTTCTCTTGGCTACCACGAGCTGTTCTCTGGTCACCTGGTGATCCTGATCATCAGACTGATCTGGCCCACAAATGACCATTGCTCAACCAAGTAACTTTTTAGCATGAGGAGAATGTACGTACACCAATGCCAGAAGCATTAGGAAGGAATGGCCAAGGATTAGGAGTTATCACAAGGGGCACAGCCCTAAGTATGAAGAATGCAGAGCACCAGACCTGGACAGATATACGTTTGGTACTTTACATGTCTAAAAGGAAAAAAAAGAGTACATCATTTAAGTTGCATTTTAAACATTTTTTGTTTGACATCTTTGTTCTCTCATTGGTTTTCCAGACTTGAGTATAGAAAGATAAAAATATTGATTATATCTTTTTTCTCTCTTTTTATTATCTTTTTTTTCCAGTGCAGAGAAAAACTTAAAGATAATGGAGAGGGGACTGGGATTTCTCTTGTGCTTTTAAAGTAGCAAACGTCAAAATTTAAAAATAAATAATTAAAAAAATACTTGGGATTGTTTAAAAAATACAAACATAAAAACTGTATGTTTACCAAAATCATATTTTTTAGTAGAAGAAAATCCTCTTTAATTGAGAAAATGTTTGCCATCTCACTGACTGAATTATACAATGTTTTGGTGACAGTTCCAGAAATGAAACCCAGAGAATTTAGTTCTTTATGTCAAGAAGGCCATGCTGCCCCATTCTTTTGTAAGCAGAGCTAATTCTGACTGCTGCATGTCTTACTAGCTGGGAAGGCCTATTTTGAGAATCTTCTGAAAATCTGGAGTTTAGGATGAGTTCAGGATAAGTGTTACTGACCCTTTTAGACTGAATGTATTTTAAGCAAGCCCGGAGGATTTTTAGCTTGATGCTGTCAGATTTAGCAACCAGGATTGTTGTTGGATGTTCTGTTGCTGCTGCATTGGTGTTTATGGTTTCAGTGTGTACAAATAAATTTAAGAGTATTTATTTTGAGAAACGGGGTAATGTCTGCATGTAAACAGGAAAAAATGTTCACAGTTCCTGAATTTACAGGTACAGTCAGATGAGCTTAAAAATATCATAGTTCCTCTTGACAATCAAATATATTGCTCTGTTTTTTTCCATAATATCTGAAGTTATCTCTGCAAGAAGATGTGTTTCTAAATCCCTTTTCTTTACCCTAGAGGACAAGATAGCAGATATAGTTCTTGACATATTGTACAGGTATTTACATAGTATATCAATAAAATAGGATTATATTCTGATTGGTTTTTTTTTAATTTATTTTCAGTTGAAACATTTCTCTTTGGTTTTACATTTACAAGCTGCATTCAGCTCAGCCTATCCATTGGTCATTCTACTCCAACATGTTATGCTGATTAAGTGCCCAAATCATGGGGAATCAAGGATTCTGTGGATGGGTTTATCGTTTTTTTTCACATTTTGTGTACATTCTGCAGCATAAAAACTAAAGACTGTCACCAGACATGTACAGTTCTCCTGACTTCAATATGGGTGCAGTTCCTTATCAATGGCTGGGACATTCCTCAAATGTTTCCACAGAAGAGTTATCTCCAGAAAGGTTCTTTTCTGTGGTAAAGGTGAAGGACAGAAACATTGAAAGAAGAATGTCTAAAGCATGTTGTTGTTCTCATAAGCAGAGGGCTGGCAGGTAACTTGGACTTGAGGTAGGTGAGATGCTAGTAAAAATTTGGCACTAAAAGTAGTTTTCAGCATCAGAGTCAGAAAACAGAAATGTAGGAATGGCAGTGCTGATTAGATCAAGTACTCATCTAACCTAGGGTCCTCCCTCTAATGTTGGTGAGCCATGGATGTTCAGGTGAGAGTAGAATGGGGCTTATGGCTTAATGATACTTGCCCGGTATGCTCTCCTGCCAGCCAGCAATTTAAAGCCCAATCCCCTCACTGAGCTGGAATTTACATCTGTAAAATGCAGTAGTCCTCTGCAAACCTTTGTTCTGAGAAAATTTGTCAGGTTGGTTTTTGAAACTGCTTATATGCACAACATTCCAAGGCAAAATACTCCAGAGCATAATAACAGGTTGTGTGAAGATCCGCTGCCTCCCTTGTGTTCAACCTGCCACTTTCTCACTTCACACTATGGCTCCAGTTCCTGTCCTGGAGGGGACAGTGATCCCATTTTGCCCAGCTTGCTCCCTCCACAACATGTGTGATTTATGGACTTCTGTCATACACCTACTCGGTCATTTCATTTCCAGCCTATTCTGTTTGGTGATTCCTGGTTGGGAAGCTGTTCCACACCTTTGATCATCCTTGTGACCTTTTCCTGAACCTTCTCCAGTTCAAATATGTCCTTTCCAAGGTAGGAGGAGAAAAACTGCACAGGGTATTCAAGGTGCAGACACATGGGAAATATGCACATTGACATATACAACAACAACAACTACCAGTTTTGGTGCTTTCTTTTGAAAAGCCTGGCTGTTTGATTTTTCTTGCTGATGGCTTCTTGATACAAACCTGTATTTATGTGAAAACAGCCATATAGAGAATTTTACTCTGAGGGTGGGTAATTAGCTTAGAGGCCATTGTTCTACATCTGTCTTTTTAAAACTAGACTAGACCAGTCTGGCCCAAAAGTAGTAGTACCAAAGAAAGTTTATTTTAAGAAAAAGAGAAGAGGACAAATATTTAAAAATCCAGAATGAAAATAAACATTTTTTAGAGTGATTCATGCAAATTTTCTTTTCATACTTTGAAAAAATTTCTTTGTTTTCCTTTCTTTATTTTTAAAAGGAATATTATACTGGTTTAAAGACGATTCAGGAAGTTTCAGGCCGTGAACCTTACATTCAGATCCTACAAAACTTAAGAACTGATGAAATAAAATTTATCTGGAAGATTATAATGGGTGTTTGCAGTGGAAGATTGTGCTAAGCAAATTCTTGGACTTCTTTGAGTATGTCAATGAAGTGGTCAGTGGATAAAAAAAAAGTTAGTAACATTCATTTAAACTTTGAAAGACCTTTGGCAGTAGCTGTTAAAAAAATAGTTATTGGGTGAAAGTCAAAGATTTATTATTACCGAAAAAGTGAGAAGGAATCAATTTCCATCTGATCAGTTTTCTTTACTGCAAAACCCAGCAGAGCAGAAGTTGACAAGTTTCCATAATAGGGCCAATAGTTAGGGTATAGGGTAATGGCTTGACAATGACAATGAGCCCAGAGTCAGCAGATGGCCCCCAAATCATTTTAGGTTGGTCAAGGTGAAAGGAGGACATAGGAAGACAAAGTCTGGGAAAAATTTGGTGAACCTTAAGAAACCTAAATGAATGAATGAAATTCAGCCCCGCTAAATGCAATTTATAAATACAGTAATAGTGAGAAAATCAATGGATAAATGCAGTGCAAATGTGCAGAAGCAGTCTGCATGCTGTAGATAGTACAATGTTACAGGAAGTCAAGAAAAAAAGTGAAAAATCTCTACTCAGCATACAACTACTAAGAGGCTGCAAGTAGCATATGCAGTAGGGAAAGTCCTAACCACACAAGAAATAGAAACTATTCAAGTAGTCAAATCACTCATTTTTAATTTAAGAAGTCCCTGACCACATAGGTTTGAAAGACAAAGAATTCATAGAGAACATAAGTTTGAAGATGCTGCTTCCCTCCGCAAAATTATAGTCTTGGTAACTTCTAGAAAAATGTTCTGACTGGCCAAATCCCCCACTTTGAATAAATTAGGCTAATTATCATTATAAGCTTTTTGAAGATTAAGAAGATAACTATCTTTTGGTGTACTGACACTCTCAGTACATTTGAGAAAGTTCTCTCGTCACTGACTTAATTTGCTTAAGACTCATGGAATTGTTTGTACTTTGTGACTGACCAGTGTAGTAGTATAATCCCCTTCTTGTAGAGTTAAGATATAAAGCACATTTAAAATTTGTTTTTCCTCAATATGCAGTCTTGTGTATTTCTACCTTTGTCAAACATTTGAGCTAGTAAATACCTAGAAAAAGCAAATATAAAAGGGCAAAACCCAGATAATAAACATTTGTTCAGAAAGTTGATGAAATATTTGCAGATTTTTTTTTCCTTTCCCCCCCCAGTACTCACTCCCTTACGTAGGCATGGAGATAGCTTTACTTCTTTATGTAGGCAATACTTTTCACCTAGAGAATTCCAGCTCCTTTTACAAACAATGAGCTGATACATAAACTTCAGCTCAGGGTCACATTGCTGTCATCTGCACTGCACTTGCCCATGTTGTGAAGTAGGCAGGGCATACCAGTTTGAAGGAACCTCCCTTAGTTTTGATAGTGTGCCAATAGCATAGCAAAGGGGTGAAATAAATGATAGAAGAGGAATTTGACCAGCAAACTTAAATCAATGTTTTCAGAACATCCTGGGTCTTTTTGTGACTGCAAATGGCAAGGGGCAGCATTTCATCCAGACCCTATGAGTGATTCATTAGGTCAAGGAAGGAGCAGGGAGAAGGTGCAGAGGGGTGCTGCATTTAGATCACTAGTTCATCAAAAGCCCTGTAGTAACATGCAGACTCCTTTCAGCTGTTTGTAATGAGGGAGAATGTGTGTAAGGTATCAGAAAGCAGGAACTGTGGATTGTGTATGGGACACTCATCTGTCTCTCTTTTATTTCCTGCCTTTTCTTTCTTCTACTCAGGTAGATTTGCTGCAGCTTGAATCAAATGGATTCCATTTGTCAGTTTTCAGGGTATGTATGTAAGGCAGTATCTTGCCTTACATCTTGACTGACTTTTTACTCTGTGCTTTTTGCTCTGCAGCTGCTCACAATCCTTTACTGTAAGTTGTCACAGATGTAGGCTTTGACTCACATGCTTGCAAAGTGAATCAGTGGCAACATCTGTTCCCCTAGAGGGATGAGTGCACCAGCCTCAAACCACCCACAGTGGCAGTGCCTATGGAAGCTGGTATTTCCTGGCTTGTGATCTGGCAAGTGTTCATTAAACAGGGGAAAAAAAATATATCTAACCATGATTATGTGCTTTTGTGCATAGGTGTGAAGATCTCCCCTGTATTCAAAAAGATAGGCTCAGAGAGAGGGAGGCATGCAGCATCAATGCTAACGTGCATTTGAAAGTTCCAAGTCAATCTGAAGTTACCTATATGGTTATTCCAGTTAGAAAGGGCATTCTTTTTTGTGTGTGGCAGATGTTCCAACACCTTTTAAGGAATTATTTCTTATTAAAAAACATTTTGCAGGATACACTTTCCCCTCTGTTGCTTTAGCAGGTGTGCATGCACATACCTGAAGCTGACTTGTTCAATGCAGAACTGAATGTGCATGCTCATGAGGTTTTACCAATCTGCAGTGGCATCTACAATCTGACAATTCTGGGATTTTTGGAAGCTCGGAAGAGGAGATACCAAGAGGAAGAGAGGATATGTGAGTCCTAAATTGTGACCCAAATCTATATTTCTTTGTCAGCTAGCTGTGTATTCTTCTTTAAAGATTGCCTCTGAGAAAGACCACAGAGTTGAAAACTCTCCAACTTTGACAGTAAAATGGAGGCAAAGTGGAGCTGGATGGCCACAAAATCAGGAGTAGGGGAGCAAATTTACGAGGAAAGATTAAAAAAATGAAAAGACGTTTAAAATATTCATTTAAAATTGAATGGAGTTTTACCAGGGTGGCTTAGTTTCCCCTTCCATCTATTCGTGACACATGGAATGTTGCTAATTATAGGTGTAGTTATTGCAAAAGAGTTGTGGTAAGGTGTGGTTTCACATCTTTGTGGCCACACTCAGCCGTCTAGTATCCCATGTAGAGGTCTGGGTGTTCAGTGGAGATGTCCCTTTGATCCTGAGGCCAGAGCTGCAGGCTGGCCAGGGTGACATGGTGTGGACATCTAGACCTACATGTATTTTAGGTGTTTAAACATCTTATTTCTATAGCTTCAGGGCAAGGGCACATAATGTCAGAACCCTTATTCTCTAAGATAAAATCTTGGGTGCAAATATCTTTGTCTCTGGTGTGAAGAAATATAGTGTATGGTTGGGCAGCCTGAGAGCTCTGTAGTTTTATGGCAGCAGCTGTGTTGGGGAAATCACAATGGTGTTATCTCTTTATCAGGCACTTATGACACAGGTTTACAAACAAGAGGTCACAGTACTTAAGAGGTGGCTTGATGGGAACTTGATTACAGGAGTAGGACTTGCAATCAGAAGTGGGGTCATGAGCTTCGAAGTGCACTGGGAAGTGAGGTTGTGAGTAGAAGAATTCGAGAAACTACCCAAAGAGCTGTGTTTACAAAGCAAGCACAATTGCCCTTGGCCTCTCTTACATGCTCCCACTGCTATGTCCTTAACGCTTCTGCAGAGGATTAAAAAAACCCTTCCTGATCCATGAAAATATTCACTTGAATCCAGTTTCTTTGGTAGAGTTCAAAACACTTGCCAGAAGGCTAACAACAATCTCCTTTGTCAATGTGAGGAAAAACCTGGGAACTTTGTGATCAAGGACTATTTCTCATTTTCATGAAAGCAACAGGAAGGGTTGAGCCACGGGGGAGACATTTAGAGTCAAAGAATAGAACCTGCCTTAGCAAACCTATGATGCTTATACACAAACCAACCAGTGGAGCTTAGAAACCACGAACTCTTGTAGCACCAGGACAGTTTCTCTCTGAGAATGATCATACATAAGAAATGAGACTTAATGGCTATTTGTAAGTAAAAAAGGCTATTTGTTTACCTGTGCTGTTCTCATGAAGCCAGACGATAGCTAGTTTTTCTCAGTCTAAATAAAGTCAAATAATCTCTCATATTTTCCTTTGGAACTATGTTAATAGTGAATCTAATGTAAAACATGTAAAAAATGTGGTGAAATATTTAATTAATATTAAAGGATTAGAAAGGAAGATGATGCACTCTTCTGTGCAACCAAGCTAATAATTTGACTGCACTATACTTCTGGTCATTTTATTAGGACATTTTTCTGGATGTACAAAAAGATCCTTATCTGTACATATTAACAATGTCCTCTGCTAAGGAGGCCTTACAGGGGGTTTAATGATCTTTGAGAGAGGCAAGTGAGATGTAGAATTTCCTTGGAACTGTATTTGATCTATAAAAGAAGTCACTCTCTGTATTTCTGAAAGTTTAAATGCCACCACTTAAGCAAGAAATAGTAGAAGTATCTCAGAGTTTGCCAGTTTTGAATAATTATTTTAATTGAAAGCGTTGGCCTGTGTTCCCCTTTCCTACACCAAAATGTCTTGCAGGCACAGAGAAGAGGAATTATTTCTGGAATGCAGCATCAGCCAAGTCTCAACACACACGCTGGGAGGAATTGGCTCACCTGGTTTTGCATGAAGAGAAGTGTTGAAGTGTAAGAGTTTGGATTGGTTTTACTTTTTAATTCTTTTCATTAATGTTACAGACAACAGGTCCATATTGCCCATTACTTGCTTTCTTTTCATGTTTCTCAGCCAGAATAACTATGGCTGTCAATGGGACTTGTGTTGTTACAGATTGCATCAGACATTTTCCTC